>CAUYQG010068283.1:0-28195 GCA_963574415.1 Tarsius wallacei
GGCAGCCAACAGACACATGAAAAAGTGCTCAGCCTCACTCATCATCAGAGAAATGCAAATCAAAACCACATTGAGATACCACCTAACCCCTGTAAGAATGGCCATCATTAATAAAACAAACAACAACAGATGCTGGTGAGGATGTGGAGAAAAAGGAACACTTCTACACTGCTGGTGGGAATGCAGACTAATATAGCCTCTTTGGAAGACAGTGTGGCGATTTCTGAAGGAACTAGAAATTGGCCTTCCATATGAACCAGCAATTCCCCTATTGGGAATATACCCGGTAGAACTCAAAACATTCTACAAAGAAGATACCTGCACACATATGTTTGTTGCAGCTCTATTCACAATAGCAAAAACATGGAACCAACTGTGTTGCCCATTGAAGCTGCACTGGATAAAAAAAAAAATGTGGTACATATACACAATGGAATATTATGCAGCCATAAAGAAGGACAAATATATGGACTTTGCAACAAATTGGTTGAAATTGGAGTCAATCATACTCAGTGATTTATCACAGAAATGAAGAACTGAGTTCCATATGTTCTTACTCATAAGGCGACCTTGAACAAGTATAATGCTATAAGAAAGCGATTGGCAGTAGTGGAAAACTGTCAAGGGAAGGGGGGGCGGAACTGGCAGTTGGGGGAAACTGCTGGGGGAGGAAGGGGCATACCTTATCAACAAGGGTACCTGCATGATCAAAGTTTGTATAACTAACCCTGAATTGTACCCCACATCTTTATAATAAATAAATAAATAAATTTTTTTAAAAAAGAAAATTATCTTCCATTGTCAGGCCAACAATGGCTCTTGCAGCCTCCTCTCTGTCTTTAGTGGAATTCAGAAGTCATTAGTCTCTTCCAATTCCAAAGGAGAGGATGCAGCTGAAGCCTGCCTCTAGGATTCCCAGATAAAGTGCCCAGGTAAAGTGCCTTCCTTCTCCAAAAGTGCACAAGATGACCCTTCCTCCCTGGAAAATTTTCAAGGGGAGTATGATCGACAATTTCTCCTGTTTTCCTCTTACCTATTTTTTGCAGAAAGCTCCACTTCAAGTGGCAGAGACCCATCTTTTTGGTGAAAGTGGCTGTGGTGGCTGGTTTGGCATTGGCTGGCACTAACTTGACAGGCCACTGGGGAAGGAGCTGGCACATACTTCCGTGACAGTCACACAGATCATAGAGTTATGACATCTCGTTGAATTCAGATCTAAAATACTGCTCAAAATGCAGCGTTCACGAGTCATGTAAACTCCTGCAGGAGGAGACTCAATGCTTACTTTACAGAATATTCTGGAACATACACAGTCAAGTAAAGCTGGTCCTTTAAGAGTGAAACACGGTGCCTGTGAGCATAGGTTTTACAATAAGCATGACCTGAGTTTGAATCTTCCTCTGTCACTTTCTAGTTACACATCCTGAGGACAAATGATTTACCCTTAGCTTCCGCACTTGTAAAATGAGAGTTTTTATAAAACATATCCCATAGTAGTGTCTGTAAGGATACAGTGAGGTGGATATAAACCACATGGCACAGAGGTCAGTGAATGTTACACGTCGGTACACGAGAGGGGTTTGTTCTAGAACCCCTATGTATCAAAGTCTGTACTTCATCAAGTCCCACAGTGGGCCCTGCTCATCCGTGGGTCTCGAATCCCACACACACTGTATTTTTGATCTATGTTTTGTTGAAAAAAATCCATGTGTAAGTTGACTGGCACAGCTCAAATTCTTGCTGTTCAAGAATCAACTGTATGTTATTTCCATAAATACTTTTTAATATTCTATGTCACTTGTTCATTCAACAAATATTTATTATTTACTTATTTATTTATTATGCTTTAATTTTAATAACCTCAAGGGTACAAGTGGTTTTGGTTACACAGATAAATTGTATAGTGGTGAAATCTGGGC
Organism: Tarsius wallacei; assembly: GCA_963574415.1. NCBI lineage: Eukaryota > Metazoa > Chordata > Mammalia > Primates > Tarsiidae > Tarsius > Tarsius wallacei. The sequence goes on from CAUYQG010068283.1 coordinate 1,920, forward strand.
TTTTAGTGTGCCCATCACCCAAATAGTGCCCATTGTACCCCATAAGTCATTTGTCATCATTCATCTCCCCTCCCCCAACAAATATTTATTGAGTGCCTATTATGTGTCAGGAATTACTCTCTTTGCTGGCATTCAGGGCACCTCATCCATCTGAAGGACGAGCGGCTGGCCATTACAGGTCATGTCAAGTCTACGCAGTCTCCTGGAGAAGGTAACCCATCCTGAGCAGGAAGTAAAGCCTCTTCTCATCCAGCCTGCGTGAGCATTTCAAGCCCTGCCTGTCCTGAGCCCAGGTCTCCTGTATCTTTTCCTAAGGAGCTCTGTGGGTGCAGGGTCTGAGTCTTACTTTGATCTGCCACTGCCTCCGCATCCCAGATGGTGGAAGGCCTGGAGTGAGCCTGGTGGTTTCTGAGCAAGTATGTAACTAACTAGAGGCAAGGAAAATAGATAAAAGGAAGGAAAAAAGGGTATCTGGAGGAGGGAAACACAAAGGAAGGCGATGTTAGCTCCATTCTCAGATAATGTGCTTGTGACCTGTTAAAAAATTCTTTACAGCCCTGCAGAAGCAGAAAAAAAGATAAAGGGAACTAAATCCTTCTTTGTGATAAAAGGCCTAGGAAACCAGCAAGATATCATTCACCATTCTGGGAACCCATAGTCCTTAAGTGGCCAGGGCAGCCAGTTGTATGAGCAGGGCCAGTGATGCTGGCTGCAGTGTGTTGACAGGAGCACTCCACATTGATTAAGTACTTGCTGTGAAACAGGCCTGTGATAAGTCTGTACAAATATTATCATTTTTAATTTTTTTTTTAGGGCAAGGGTTTAGCTGATTGCTAGAAAAAATTCAAGGCCTGAGAAGTCTAAATCTTCCAGAGACATTAAGAGTTTAGTATCACATACATCTGTCTCTGATGTAACCATGTTTTGACTCCTGTACTCAGTGTACTAGTTAAGAATAAGGATTCTGGAGCTAGACTATTTGAGATTTGAATCCAAATTCAGCTATTTTCTAGCTGTGAGGCCTTGGGCAAGAGACTTAATCTCCCTGGGTTTTTGCTTCCTGGTCTCTAAAATGTGAGAAATAATACAAAGAGGAACCAAAAAACCTGGAATTTATTTATAAAAAATTGTGTATTTACTCTTGCATATTTAAACTTCAGTCGCCTTCAAAGTACTCTCCGTTTGATGCAATATACCTATCGAGATGCTTTTTCTACTGCTGACAACAATCTCTGAACTTGTCAATTGTGATGCCTTTTAGTGCTTCTGCCATTTTTGTTTCATCTTTTCCACATCAGCAAAATATTGACTTTTTCATCCAGGGAAATAAGCAAACAAAAAAGTTGCTTGGGGCAAGATCAGGTGAATAGGGAGGGTGGGGCACGGGGGCACGTTGTTTTTTGTCTGAAAAAAACTGCTGAACACTCAGCATGGTGTAGGCAGGTGTGTTGTCATGATGGAAGAACTAGTCACCTGCTTGTCACAAAAATTTTCACTGAAGCCAAACATAGCCTCTCATGACAATGCTTGCTGGTACACTGATCCCAGTGGGTTCCTAGAACACTTAGCTAGCAGGGGGAAACTGTATTACAAGGAGTCCACCCTCCAAAAGGTAATTCCAGGTTTTTTTGGATCCCCCCTCACATAGTTCCTATTGGAAAGTTATGTGGATTAAATGAGCTATTACATGTAGAAAAGGGCTAGGCACAGAAAAATCTGTTACTAGCTTTCGGACCTTATCCCCTTTCTAGCATGTGCTTAACGTTTCTGATCTGTAAAAAGGGAATGATAATGTCTATCTCACATGGTTGTTTTCATGATTTGATGACTTGCTGTACATCAAGCATTACCCTACACATGGTCTCTTCATAGTAGGCTCTCAATACATGAGTTTGAACTTCTCTTGATATTGGATATAGCTGATTCTAAGATTTTGGTTTGTCTTTAATTTTCTGAGTGTTAAAATGAAAGTATTAATTATGTACATATTCACTTACACATAATTATTTTTACTTCAAAAATATTCTTTCATGAGGTATTATTTAAAAAGAAGTAGAGATGGGCGTGGTGGCTCATATCTGTAATCCCAGCACTTGGGGAGGCTGAGGCAAGGGGATTGCAGAACTCAAGAGTTCAAGACCAGCCTGGGCAACATAGCAAGACCTCATCTCTACAAAAAAAAATAAAATAAAAATTAGCAGGACATGGTGGTGCGTGGCTGTAGTCCCAGCTACTTGGGATACTGAGGTGGAAGGATCTCCTAAACCTAGGAAGTCGAGGCTGCCATGAGCCACGATCATCTTTATCACACCACTGCACTCCAGCCTGGGCAACAGAGTGAGACTCTGACTCAAAATAGATAGATAAACATTAATTTTTAAAAATTAGCTGGGCATGGTGATGTGTGCCTGCCTGTAGTCCCAGCTACTCAGAAGGCTAAGGCAGGAGGGTCGTTTGAGCCATGATTGTGCCACTGCACTCCAGCCCGGGTGACAGACTAACCACCCGAATGTTGATGTAAGCAACCCGGCCACTTTTCACTGAAGATCTGTGATGTCATTACATTGTGCTGGGTTGGAAACAGGAAGATGAATCTGATCCAGGGAGCATCTCACTTTCCCTGGGCTGGTGAAGCTCACAGCAAAACCAGCATGGAAGAGCAGAAGGCAGGTATGACCTGTTCCCATGTCCCCAGAGTTCAGGGATGGCAGGAATCAGTGTGGCAAGATCTTTGTGGCAGCAGTGGGGTTTGACACAAACCTTGATGGATGGTTGAGATTTAGTCAGGCAAAAGGAAGAGGGGATAGGGCATCTCAGTGGAGGGAGAGGCCAAGCCATCACTGGATGTGCCCATGCATGCATGAATGGTAGGGTGTCCCGAAAGGCAGCTGCTGCAGCTTCCTAGAAGTGTGTAGGGGAAGTGAGCATTTAGAAAGTACGTTTGGAATAAAGCTAGACAGAAATCAGAGACTGGTAGGATATCAGCAATCGGATGACACAGATGGGGTCGAAAGAGCTCGGGTCGGTGGGGAACAGGACTTTACTGACAGGGAAACAGCAGTGGTGATGCAGTTGATGTTCCACTGTGAGTTCCACTATGAATGTGAAGAAACCTCAGGGTTGCTTTGCTGAAGGCATACGCAGAGAGAGCTGGTTTGTGGGGAGGGGGAGACACATGTGAATTGAAGTCTGTAGCTTTTTTCCAAGCCAGGCAGTGATATTTGCCATCTGTAACCCCTAGCCCTCCCTGTCCGAGGTACAGTGTGGACCCCTTCATGCCATCCTTGCAATGATGGGGTTGCCGGTCTGGCAAGGCACTGGTAGGTTTTGAGTATTTGGCTCTTGTGACTATGAACTTTCCTCAGCGTTGTTTAAAAATAAAACCCATGTGAGAACACACTTTTTGTTTCTTTTAGAGAAAAGAAAATCAAATCATACATGTCAAAAAAATCTGCTGGAAGGAAGAGATGGTGATGGGCAGAGCTGGGACTGGGCTACTTGTCCCCAGGTACACACTCTGGCCGGCTCTTCAGGACTCCAGAGAGGGCAAGGATTGGCGAAGAGCTGGTGGAGTCCCTCCTTCTGAAGGGAGAAGACCCTCCTCTGCCCACTCCTCTCCCTCCCACACAGAGAAGGCGTTGCAAACAAGCCACAAACGAACACAGCCCTGGTGCAAAACACTTATTACAAAATCTTTTAAAGGTCCAGGACAAAAAAAAAATTCCCCAAATAGAGGTTAGTAGCTCTAGGAGACACACAGAACTCTGACCTCACTAGGCCAAAGGAGTATGGCTACAATGTTGCCAGGATTGGCAAGAACGGGCCATACACAGGAAGCCATCAGGACACGCCTTGTGGAGAAAGCCAGGCTCTTGTTCATTCCAGTTCTGCTAGGGAAACTGTCGTCTGCCTTGGTTGTTTCTCACCTGGACTATTGTTTGCACCTTGGCAAGTACTTCTTACTCATCTGTCTTGCTTGACTGTCTATGTAAAACATGGAAGCACGTTTATTTTTTCCCACCAGCTATAATTCCCAAACCGATCTTTGCTCAGGCAATTATGCCAGTTTTCTGTTTCATCAGAGAATTCAATTTAAAATTTTAGTGCCAGTGGTTAAAATACTTACTTCATACATAACTTGAAGTTTGTATGGCTTTAATTCACATTTATGTTTCTGTTCACACTTTGCATTCTTTAATTGATTTATTTGTTAGCTCTGCCATCTGTAGATTTTAAGTACTGAGCTTTCACAAATGACTTTTTTCCCCCTCTCAAAGCTGTTTTGAATATTATTTCCTTCATCTTATTGCAATTAAAGCTGTGCTACATCCTCATCTTCTGGAGTTCCACATTTGGATAGCATTGCCTTCTTGTATCTTGATGCTAGGTTAAATTGTACAGGTCTGGGAATATATAGTAATAACTTTGTAACCACAGAGATGCCCTCTTTGTGTGGTACTCCATGGGAGGAAGACCTCTGTAATCTGCTCTCTTGGTACCAAGATTTGAGTGTCACTGGAATAGGCACAGTTCGTTGTTTTTTTGGGTTGGTTGGTGAACATCCAGTTGATGAATATGAAGTCTTCTGACTGTCCTAGAACTTGTATGTATGAATGGCTCTCTTCTAGCTGTATTCCACAACTTTTGGGCAAAGGGCCCTTCCCACCTTGGTATATCCAGTTCCTAGCCCGGTGCCTGGAGTCTGTGGGTGATCAACAAATGGCTGTTAGTTAGTTCCTTCATCAGTCTAAAATAAGATGTAGCCATGTTTAGCATGGAACAGGGAAGGAAATGTGGCCTTCCTTTGACTTCACTCTCCCTTGGTAACACCTTGGAGATGCTATGACCTGTTAGGATGGAAGAGCATGCCACCATCCCCTTCCTTCCTTTTGCCTGTAAAAGTTGCCTACTGTGTGGATTTACCTCTTCTGTTTCCATTGGTATTATGGCTGTGGATGACAAGAGTGAAAGTTCTTTGCCTATGACACCCAAGAGTGCAAGGTTAGTCATGTTCCCTTAAAAAAATACACTTGGACATAGGCAAGTTTTTGACTTCTGCCCTCTTGAAAATGTTCTTTGCTCCAAATAACTATTACTGGAAAAAACAGTCCCTCAAGATTGTTTCCATGTCTATAAATCTGTAGAGAGCTGTGGTTTTTACATTGGGATTACTTGGGAAGCTTAAAACACATTGTTGCCTGGATCCCACCCCAGAATTCTGATTTAATTGGTCCGGGGTGTGGCTTTGGCACAGGGAATTTTAACATTCTCCCAGTTGGTCTAACATGCAGCCAAAGTTGAGAACTGCTGCCATAGAATATTATTTTTAAATACTCAAAAGGCCAGGACTCTAAATCTGACAGACCATATATCTTACATCAATACTGCCATTTTTGTGACAATTTTTCATATTGAAATACTCATAACAAGTCTCACTAAACCATTTGGAACAATGTATTTTCACAGTCTCAGTGAAAAGTCACTTGAAAAACTTGTTAAATATGCAGATTATTAGACTCTCACTTAGAAATTCTGATTCAGTACCTATGTGGTAAATCCAAACATCAAAAAGACCTCTGAAAAAGTTAAAATGGGTGTAGGCAGTTCTAACAAGGAATATGCCACTTAGTGGTCTTGATTGTGTCCTAGGAGAATAATAAAGATCTCAAAGTACAGAGAAAATATAGGTTTATACCTTCTTTGTGAATCTTTCAGCAGCTTTTGGAATGCAAGTTACATACTGGAAACATAAAAGTTGTTGAAAAATCTATCAATCATTTGAATGAATGCATGTCTATTCTACGTAAAAAATATAAGCTTTAAAAATATTAATAAATTAATCTAATAGCTAACTCTTTAGTTTTAAAAAAGGTATGAAATAATTCAAGATTGCTAGTGTGTTTAAAAAAATACACATAATACATTTCAGTTTAGGTTTAAAATCAGTCCTTGATGCACTGATGTTTTAAAGGACTAGACAAAAATTTAAGGCATCCAATTTTGTTGAACAAATTTAAGAACACTCAGGATAACAAACTCTTTGAGGCCTTAGGAAAAACACACATTTTAAAGCTGAAAAACTCTTCTATCTAGCTCAAACTTCAGTGGAAATTTAGGAAAAGCAAATGAATTACTCAAGCTGAAACTACATCAAAATGTCAAGTTAACACATTTTAGCTTGTAATGGTGCCAAGGGATCCAATGTCTGAATAATCAGGGCTGTAGATTTCCAAATTCTTTTAAAGATAATGTCCTTACCAGGATGCCAAATCTTTCATTTTATCTTTTCTTAGTTCCTTCTTATCTATCTTGTAACCCAGGCTAACCAAGACCTGACAAAATCACAATGCCATTAGTTGAAACAGCAGCCCAGAAACAGCTGCAAATAAAAATGTTAGTACAGAAGTGCACATATTCAGAAGAAGAAAAAATTAAAATGAAGACTAGCAATTTTCCTGTGATAGTTGATGAAACACTTTATTTTCTGTAAACTTTTCTTGGGCGTTTGGAGGTTGAATATTATATATGAGATACTGCTATAGCCAAAAAAGAACACCAGTAGACTGTGGTTGCCATGTTTGTTTTTCTTGCCATTTTTTCCGGCTGGTCCCCTTTTTCTTCTCATATTTTTTCCCTGCACAGTACATTCTCCCATGACCCCCATGGCCAATTCCTGGTCACAGGGATGGGCTTATAATCTGGATTAGTCTAATCATAGAACCCACTTATACTACAATTGGTCCATAGGTTGGTTCGAAGCTTTTTAGAGTCCATTCTAGGATTTTCCAATTTAGAGTTGGAGAAGCAGCAGTTGGGCTCTGGGATCAGGATACAGTAAAGATGTGAAAGTAAGATTCTGGAAGGTTGTCTCTCACCATTTGGGGAAAGCCTGTCTGCAATGAGAGAAAATGGAGCAAAGAGAGATGGGCAGAAGTGAGACATTGAGAGCCTTCAGGCACTGAATCTTGGTTCTAATTCCTGAAGCTCTGGTTCCCTCAATTTTCTTTGATTCTGTGAGCTCTCCTCTAGCATCTTTTCTCACTACAGAAATCCTTTGGCTTAAGCCACTTTGAACTGGGTTCCAACCTTTGCAACCAAATTTTTAACACAGACTATGAGATTAACTCATCCGAGGGAACACATTTCATTTGAATTCACTTTCTTTGCTCTTCAATTTATTGGCATGCTCTCAAGAAAAAGTTAAAACTTTGAGAGTTAGTGGGGTCTATGTGTTTAATAACCCTTGCTACATTCATAATTGGTTCCAAGTAGACTTGTGAGTGACCGGGTAAATCTATGTCAGTTGAGAATATATCCTCCTCAATGAGGGCTACAGCTCCATGGCTGAGTACAGACACATTGATTATTGCTCGACAGTCAAGATCTTCTCTACAGAAAGCAACGCCAAAAGGATGCAGTTCCCACGTTCCCTCCAAGAGCTGTTTGTGGTACTCTGAATAAGTCAAGCAGTTGTGTGTGACAATTAATGCAACAAAAACCTTAGGTTAAAACATTTTTGTAACTGTCTTAGTTGTTAATACCAATATACTAAACTCACAAGAGTAACCAGCAATACAGCACTAAATTCATAATAGGAAACACCATGTAAGGAACATATTACATAGCGAAAACTGGCAAAAACCCTGCATGTTCCAAAAAAACTAGAATATACTTGGATGCCATGAAGCATCATGGTTGGTTGAACTGGTCCTATCTCTCCTCCTTGTCTCGACTTCATACACCTTTTCCTTCTGCCCTGCTGCTCTGCAGAGCTTCCCACTGTGGGAAGTCAACTGAGTACCCAACACTGCTCGTGCTCAGAACTGCTCTGACAAGCCAACGTTTGAAGGTTCAAGAGGCATGCATGGTTTGTCTTGTCTTCCTGCACTGGAACCTGTGAAAGGTGGGAATCTGAATAAATTAAAAGGAAATTGTACCTGTTTTTCGAATAGCAAATATTTGCATGTGCTGTAAGTCAAAGGGGTATAGTATACCACCTTCTTAGCCCTGGTCCCCTCTCCAGAGGACATCAGTTGTTTCCTGTGTAAACTTCCAGAGAAACTTCATTCATCAATAAGATAAGTCAAATAACAGTATTTTTCATAAAGTCAGAACTCAGGCCAGATAGGTAGGGGCTTCTGAATCAAACTGGAAAAGTCCTTCCTGAGAAGACTCAGAATATTTGAGAATCTATTATTTTTGAGAGACCAGCTCCCATAGGGAGATCTACAAAAGACTTAAGGTAGACCAAATGAGCACGTGTCATATAGAACTATCTTATTTAAACTTCTAAAAATCTACTTTTTCCAAAACACACTCATTACTTTAGGGTGTGTCTAAAAAATGAGATAGGTCATTGCTTCTTGGCTGAAAGCACATAGCAGATAAACCACAGTTGTAGTTTCAGTTTGTGCCATCCTCAAATTATTTGTGTTCTCGCCCTGTAGAGACAGATGATTTTAGTTAAGACCAAACGAGAAGAATATGTTAAAAGTCATCTTTACCTACTTATTGAAATATTCAACTTAACTATTTTCTCATTTTAACTGGTTGGAACTAACACAGAATTTTAAAAATTGAGCTGAAAGGGTAACTTATATCTTTAATTTTAATTGATTTATATACAAATTGACTGTACTTGATATTTTTATCTGCAGAAATAATCTTTAACTTTCTTCTAAAAGGGTAATTGAAATAAGCAAAGCCACTGATCAAATTAAAAAATTTATTTACAAACTTTATTTTCCTTTTAAAAAAACAATTAGTCAATTCATGAAGATAAACCAAAACACAACTCTATCAAAAGTTTGTTGCAATAAACTTTCATAGAATCAATAGCCTTAAAAAGAAGTTAATGAATATTTTAATGTAAAAACACAATGTAAAAATAGGGACTTTAGTTTTGGTGACTAAATACAAGCAGATAAATAATCTTCTTCAAAGGGAAAAACATTCTGGGAACCCAGTCTGACATGCATGGCAGGAAACTTAGCGCATTGGTGAGTTAGTTTCTCAGGGCCAGCAGGGCGTTCACATCCCAGATCAGGTTACGTAACTGATCTACGATTTGCTTCAGCTGCTGATTCTTCTGTTTGAGTTTCTGTAGAAACAAAAGAATTTACCAAAAATGTTTCAGGAAATAGGGACCATGATGTTAGAAAACTAAGGTGTCATGAGTTAGGACCCTCATGATCCAGATGGAAATTAAGCTAAACACTCCCGTAGGCAGATGGTCTCAACTCTTTTCTGGCCTTCAATTCTCACTGACAGGCACCCTGAGTTCTAGTTCAGCCAGTAGAGGCCTATGGCACCAGTCTCCGCCACCCCTCCACTCCTTCACTTCCCCTATCTGAGAAAACCAGCTACATGTTTTAATTGTTGAAGAACCCAAATGCCCAGGATTCCTGAGGGGAGTGTACCCTAACAGTCAAGGGCACACTCTTTGAGCAAGTTCCTGAAGTGCTTGGAGACACAGCCCCTCCATTAACTAAACACACAACACTGACCAAATGATTCGATCTCCCTGTGCCTCAGTTTCCACGTCAGAAAAATTGAGATAATAACTGAATCTACCTCAAGAGTTGTTGAAGATTAAATGATCTGATTCCTATCAAGGGTCAGAACTATGCCCAACACATAAGTAAGCATTTAACAAATGTCACTGGTAGGCACAGAACATAAACCGTCAATAGAGAAAATGAAGTATAATAAAACCACAATGTCCAGTGCAACTGGTCTTTCAAAAACATGGTAGAAGTCACTGCCTGAAGCATGAAGTGCAGGTTTGTAACTCTCAATACTGAACACAGAATGGCACAGCACCAATTCAGCCTCCCTCAACACCGATATGTGCTGAGTGCCCGGATGTGCACGGGTGAGTCTCTGCACCTCTACACGTGGATCCTACTAGACAGTGATTACAGACTTTTTCTTAAGCACCCTTTCTTCAAATCCTAAGTGGTAAATGTCTGCTTAGATAAAGCAAGAAAAAAAGAATGAATTTCTACTCAGTGTGTTTACTAGATATAAAAATAAATAATAACCATTATTCAATAACCTTTTAGAAAGATAACATTTGGAAATAATTAGATAACTTTAAAGATATTATACCAAACTATATCCAGATAAATTAGTATATGTTCATTAGAAAGAGGCCTAAAAGTCTTAATTTTGATTTTATTGAAAAGCAAACTAAGGTTAAGTTGCTTGTACACAGAGTTAGAGAGGTAACAGGGAGGGGCTAAAAGGGAAGACCAAGAAACTCTTATTGGTAACAAAATCAATTAACAGAGACATTAATGATCTTTAACAATATTCATGAAATTCACATTTGAAAAGAGAGTTACAGTCAGGTAACACACATAACACACATAACCATCCAGGGCCCAAGGCTTGATACCAAAGCTCATTTTAGCAGTCTTTGGGAAATAGTTACTCAGTCTTCCTGCTCAGTTTTCAGATGATCCATCTCGGTTGTGTCATCATGAGTATGAGGTAGTCAGTTATTTACGCAGCTGTGTACATCAAACCACAAAATCAACCAGATTCCTGGGAGACATAAGAATGACCAATCTCTCTCTCTAACTCCCTTTGGCTACAGACCCTTTCCTGTAGCCGCCACTTTAATTAATCTCTTGGTCCCAAAAAAAAAAAAAAAAAAAGAATGACCAAGCCCACAGTCTTTTTTACTGTAAAGAAACTGACCCTTCTTCCAGCAATCAAGCATGCTAGCAAAACAAACAGGAAAGCTGCTGTATTGGGAGGCAGCAGACTCAGTGCCAGTTCTAACTTTGCCTCTAACTTGCTATTTGATCCTAGACAAATTCCTTCTCCTCAATTTTCCCATTATGTGGGATTACATAACCTAAGATACCTACCAGCTGTACTTTGTGCATACCCACATACCAGTTGACAGTCATCACACAAACATGTGATGAAAAACCAGTAAATATGGTTTAACGAGCCTGGCTTCAAAATGGCCCAAAGCCAGCAGCTCTTTACTGCTGCTAAGGTCTAAGACTCAATACGTCAGCTACCACAAAGCCCCTCTCAATTCTAATTTTTCCTGAGGGTGGAGAAGAGCTACTGAGTAAGAATAAAATGAAGAAAAAGAATGTCAGTTAATTTTAAAAAACAAAACTAATTTGAATTAGTAAGTTCTGATGTATCTCAAATATAACTTTCAAAGTTTCAGAACTTCAGTATCAAGGAGGAAGATGACTAGATGAAGCCCTGGTAAGGCAGATGGCAGAGGAAAACATCAGATCGACAGACCTCTGACTGCAAAGATCAGCACACAGGGAAGACGCATTATTTGGAGTTAGAAAAGTTGGTGGTGAGTCACAAGAGGAAGGAGAATAATTTGGGGTTACTGGTGGGGAATGGGGACTCACTGATATTCTTGATTTCAGAAATAAATAGGATTAAAATGCAGTAAAAAAGGTTAACTGGGCAGTGTGTGGAACAGATTCCCCAAAATACCTTCAATGGTGGCAAACCCATATCCATGAGCAGAAGTAACAGGAGGCATTTACTTTTTGGAGATAGTGGAGAACCATTCAAAGGCCAAGCCTGGCAAATATGCTCAGTGATCACAATTTCAGCAGAAATTAAAGTAATCACTTAGAATCAACACAATTGTATTCTTGGGGGGGGGAGCTTAAACACAGTATCAACACTGGGCTTACAGATGTTTCCCAATATGGTTTCACACTGAAATAAGCACATAGCCTACCAATAAGAGTACTTCCAAGAATACTTATTTGAAAATATAAATTTTAATTATTCTCAAAGCTACATTAATTCTTAAAAAATTAAAGAACTGAAAACTACAGAGTATTTTTTAAGATAATATTCAACTTTAGGCAACAGTAAAAATTTTTAAAAATGTATTATAAGGCTCTTCTATAGTTTTTCTCAAAGACACCACAAAGCTTTAAATAAAAAAAATTAGCATACAAGTAGAATATCTAGAGTCAAAACATAAAACTATCAACAGCAAGACTGACAGTTATGCTTATTAGTACTTAAATTGTAAATAAATTTTCATGACATGATATAGGATTTAATATATACAATCTTGCCACTGATTGATTTTAACAGAGGTTGACAGCTGCTATTTTCAAAATCCGTCAGCTGTGCCTAATTTGCTACATTAACAGGTGAATGTGTAAGTAGAGTAGATATTTTAAAAATATGTTTATGCTAAGTCATCCCATGTAATTTAATATTCATATAAAAGCTGTGACACTTGATCAGAAATGCTTTAATTCCTCAATACATGGACTCAATTATATGTCAACCTTGTTGTAAATACTGCCCACTTATCTCTTCAATTTCATTTTGCTCAAGAAAATAGCTATAAAGCAAAATAAAATTCATTTTGATGTCACCAAAAAATATAGTCTCAAATATTCATTATTTACTTGGGTATCTGCTTAAGGATTCCAGAATATATGAAGAGAAAATGGAATGTACTTAAATAAACCAAAAAACCTGACTATTAAAACCTGACCATCTTGCTATGATTTACACCAAATTCTGACTACAAGTGTGCCTTCAAGTTTCATGGCACTACGGTATGCATTGGCAGAAACCAGACAGACCATAAAGACTAAAGAGTAAGCACACCATCAACATGTTCTGTACAATTTCAAGTATACAACGACACAGGAATATTTTTAAAACGATGAAGTGAGGGTTAACTGAGGGGTATGTAAGTATACCTATTTTATGTAGCTTATTTAGAATAAAAATGCATTGTAATAAAATTATGTATGTTTATAATTGAATGTAAGGAATATAAATTTATTAACGATTATATAGATCCATAAAGCAACTTAGTTACTTTATGCAACCACAAAAGAAATCTTGTGCTAAGCCACAAAAGAAATCTTTCCCCCAAAACCTAGAAGAATGGAAAAAACAAACAAGAAAACAAAAATCCCTGTCAACCATTTCAAAATGTGTTCTTCTTTTTGTTTAATAGTGCCTCTTAGTATCCCCCCCAAAAAAGACATAGCTATTATTAAAAATTGATCCCTTTTGTACTCAATACCAAAATAGGTAAGATGTTTTCCGAGTTTTACTGTTACTAAGACTCTGTAAACTTAAAACTATCACCTACTAACTGCATGAACTGAAAAAAAGCAACCCCACATTTGCATAAGAATGTGCACTGGTTAACAAAATAAAGGGAAGACAAAAATTTGTGAATGCAGATATTTATAAATACTTACCAAATCAAATCAAGGAACTTTTTATTTTTTAATAACATCCATGTGATTAAATAATTAAATTAGGGAATTTTATCCTCTAGACAGCTATTTAAAATAAACAGTTTTCATAGAAACACTCTCAGCTGTGTGTGCCATTAAGGCAAAGAAAAAAAAAAAATCAATGGATCATGAGCTCAATATTTTTAAAAATTTCAATCATATTCTAAATCCTAAATTCTAGGAAAGAGAAACAGCATTTGAAGAAGTTCGAAGAATAAAGGCCATGAAATGAGGACTTTCCCATGACACTCAAGAGAAGATATTTTCCTTCTGAATTATCTTTTTAAAACATCTAAATTAATTCTTTCCTCTTTGTAATAACCTTCAGTTTGCTATCATGTTAACTAAAACATATTTTATCCTGAAAAAGCACTTACAATAGATGCAAGTGGTTTAATCAAAGAAAGAGATCTCAAATGTCCAAGGTGTAAATGGGAAAACAAAATCTAAAATACTGACTTTTATTCCATAAACAGACAAACTTTCAGAAAGACTATCTATTTGGTGTATTGAAATAAATCTGTCCCAGACAAACACTGTGGACTAAATACATGTGTTTATCTCTTCTTTTTCTCAAAGCCCTAATAAAAATGGCAAGAGAGGAATGAAAAAGCTATAAACCCATATGGAGAGATATGATCAGAAGGAAGACAACAGCAGGTACAAGGTGGTAAGTTTTAAGGTGAAAAGTAAAGAAGGGGTGGTCACTGACTCAGTAGAGAGAAGGGAGACAGCGGGGAGATGCCCCTCAGAACAGAGCTGAGCCACTGAAAAACCAGAGGCAAGGGCCATGGCAAAGACACCAGGGGAGGCCTGGAGGAAAACGGAGGGATGGCTGAAAGGGGCCCACGTGCCTCATGGACTCTTCAAGACCACTTTTCACTCCTGACCAGTGGGCAGTCAAGAGCCTTCTCCTCCTGCCGTGTCCTGACCTGCCCCTCAGGGAATAGGAGGTTGGCTGCCTGTGAAACAGAACCACAACTGCTGTGGGCTCAGTAGCACCAGCACAGAAGCCAGAGCTGAAAACAGGGAGTGTGCCCCTGAACATTGGGCCCCCAGGACACTTCTTCTACCCACCATGCTTCCAGAAAGACAGGAGAGTATCTCCCCCTGTAGGGCACTGGAAGAGTCTTCTCTGAAAAAAAACTGATAGCAGGGTATCCACCCCCCCTCCCCCCGCCAAAAAGCCAACCTGCTTCCCAAAGTCAACTCATAGTGCCTCCAATGAACTCTGGTGCCTTACTCTAAGATACAAATGGCTCCCATTTAAGCATCAGATGTTCATCAGATCTGTCAGAGAATCCATTTAGAAAGGCAACAAAACAAACAGGGGTGGGCAAACTATGGCCCACGACTTGGCTTTTAAGGACCACAAGCTAAGGATGGTTTTTACATCGACACAGACACCATGTGTGTCTCATAAAGCTGAAAATACTACCTGGCCCTTTAAAGAAAAAGTTTCCAAAACTGTATATAGAAGATCATGAAAAAATGCCTTAGATCTCCGAGGAAAAGAATTCACAGTGTGGAAGTTTATAGCCAACCAAGCCATCAACTACACAGATGTGTGAGGACTCAACACTCAAGTTCCCGCATTCCTAAAAGAAGCCACTGGTTTGTACACGTTACCAGCCAGGGAGAAAACCAACGTGGAAGATATGAGACTGAGGAAACAGTGGACCCTACAAAATGGGGGAGGAAAGCGTCAGGGCTAAAGAGCAGGCCCAGGGAATGCCAGGTCCAGACCTGGATAAGGATGTGGGAGAGCAGGCAAGAACCAAGAAACCATCTGGCAACTCTGACCCTGTGGAAAGTTACTGAGAGGCTGCCCTGGGCACATAAAAAACTCACCAAGATTTTAGAAAATGAAAGAGGTCATTATTACCTCCAGAAAAACAAAAAATTGTGTGGCCAAGGCAATGTAACCCTAGTTTACTATGTGGCTTAGCAATAATCAATATTTATGAAGCCATAATTATATAAACACAGAATATTTACTGAACTCAAGTTATGATATAACTGCACTGAAAGGTTTAGGGGAAAAATTATGCAGGTGAGTCAAGGAGAGGTTGTAAAAACTAACTCTTCCTGTAGAGAAGGAAGTCCTTTTATACATTACATTTTTTGTATCAATTATAACCTTCACCTAAAATTCACAAAGCTCCAGCTCAACAGTTGTTACGATTTTTAAAATGACACACTCTCAAAGTCAAAGTATTATCATACTCTGATTATATAAAAGGTTTTTCTTTTTCTTTTCTTTTTTTTTTTGAGTTAGAGCCTCACTCTGTTGTCCTGGCTGGAGTGCAATGGCATACTCACAGCCACCCCAGCATCGACCTGCTGGGCTCCGGTGATCCTTCTGCCTCAGCCTTCCAAGTGGCTGGAACTATAGGCATGTGCTACCACATCTGGCTAATTTTTTGATTTATTGTAGAGATGAGGTCTCTCCATGTTGCCCAGGCTGGTCTCGAACCCACGGGCTCAGGCAATTCTCCTGCCCCAGCCTCCCAAAGTGCTGGGATTATAGGCTTGAGCCACCACCTAAAAGGTCTTTCATTTTTATAAAGGACATTATTTCTAAACCATTGAATTGGACAAAAAAGAAACAGGAACTTAGCTTAGTGAAATGAAACATATGAGGAAGGTTTCCTTCCCAAATGGAATTATCTTTTGGAGGGCAGGCTCCTTATAGGGCAGGCTCCTTGTAGGAATTCATCGATATCAGTGTACCAGCTAGCATTGTTTCAGTGAATTTTTTTGGAGACTCTTTCACTGTGTTTGCCCATTTCAGGATGGGTGATTTACATGAACAATGTGTAAACTGCACTGAGTGTTCAGCAGTTTTTGACCAAAAACGGCATGACCACTGTACCCTCCCTCCCTATTAACTCAATCTTGCCCTGAGTGACTTTTTTCAGTTTCCCCAGATGAAAAAAGTCCTCAAAGGGAGGACTTGCTTTGCCAATGTTTTGCCAATGTGGAAGAAGTAAAACAAAAAATGGCAGAAGCACTAAAAGGCAATGCTGATGGGTTCAAAAACTGTTTTGAGCAGTGGAAAAAGCATTTCGATAAATGTATTGCATGCAATGAAGAGTATTTTGAAGGTGACTGAAGTTTAAACATGTAAGAATATACAATTTTTTACAAATGAATTCCATTTTTTGGGTATTCCCTCATACATTTAGAAAAACTATCTTTCTGAATTTATGCAGCTATATTTTTTTCCGAAATATTTTTTAAAATCCCCTATGGTAAAGAACAAACTATATTTGCAATATACATTTGGTAAGCTGAAATCAAAGTTACCATTACAATGGTGTTTTATTTATATACATACTGTATTTTACTGTATTTTAGTTTTAAAATCCTTATTATGAAGAAAATAATAAGCAGACCATATTCATTGAGTTAATACATATATTATCAACAGAAAATATAACATTTCTTAATAGATGAATGTCTCATATATCTATACTATCAAAGACTAGCAATTTTTCAAGATCTAAATTTAAAGTTCCCCTCTTCATCCCCTACCAATTTTCTATTGCTAGTTCTTTATTATGATAGTCATCTATTATTATCACGTTTGCTGGAAATAATCTTCTAAATCTGCATTTTACCTTTTAAAAAAGTTACAAAACTCTAATTTACAAACTCTATTCATCTTTTTACTTTCTCCTGAGTTTTAAAATACACTTTTCTTATTATTATCCAAGGGCTTATGTTCAACTCTGAAATTCACTTTGATATATGGTATATTGTAAAGCCTAGTTTAATTTCACCCCCAAGGTTTCTATTTTTAAAGACTAATTTTCCACGTAATCTCTCTTCTGTCATGTTAAATTTTTATATGCAATAGGAAGGCTGTTTATCTTACCAATCTGTCTATTATGCCAGTATTACATGTTTAGTTACTGTTTTTATAATATGCTTAACATTACATTTTAATTTTAGAAGCAAATAATTCTGCTTTATTACTCATATTTATTAGAGCTTTCTCTGATAGCAAGATATACTTTTAAGAAAAAAATGCCATTTGGATTTGTTTTTTGACTGAATTTGCACAAAATCCTATTTTTGCATGCTTTCAAGAAAAGTCTTACTAGGATTTAGATTGTTACTGTATTAAAACTATGAAGTAGTAAAGATTGGTATTTTTATAATATTTATAGCTCACTCAAAAACTTTGTGTTCTTTTAATTACTCAGAGCTTCTTTTATGTATCTTAATAAGTTTATTCACATACATCATTGACATAATTCCTTTGTACTTAATATTTATTGTTGCAATAGTGAATAGAATATTATACTCTAATTGGTTTTCAGCATTATAAGGGCATGGAATCAATCTTGTATTAAATCCTTTTATGGAACTCTTAGACTCTAGCTGCTTGTCAACTCAGTACTTTGGAGCGTTCTAACAAGCTTGTACATAATATTGTAACTCCTGTTTTCCAACATTTATCTGTTTCTTGCCTTTGTTTACTGACTATCACTTCTATAATAATATTAAACACAGTGATGTAAAGCATCTTATTTTATGCCTATTTTTAACAGGAATACTTTTATGTTTTAACTGCATGAAAAATACTGGCTATTTATCTAAAATAAAAAGATTTTTGAAAAACAATTACCTGGTTAATGGTTTTAAATGCTCTTTGAATCAGCAACCAGTATTGAATTCTACCAAATATCTTTTAGATATGTGAGAACATTTTTTTTCCAATGCAGCCTACTGACATTATGTATTATGTGTAAATTGAATTATCCTCATATACTTCAGAAAGCTCTCTTTGGCTGTGGCAAAATTCTACTAACTAGAATTAAGAATCTCAGGAGGGGGTGATTTGTACTCGTAAGTGGACGAGCAAGGCTAGTGGTTTTATTCACTGTGCTATTCCCGTCAGCTTTTGAGAAGCTAGGGCCATGTTTCCATCACAGAATGAACCAACAACGTTTCCTATTTCTGGTTCATGAAAACTATCTGAACACATTTTTTAAAGTATCAGCAATAAATACATTTCAGTCAGAAACTTTTTGGGTGGTTGGGGTAGGATAATGCTTTGATAACTCTCAATTTCTTATTCGGGTATTGAGACATTTCCTACTTGTACACTTTTATCATTTGCTGCTCCAAATATGCTAAAGCAGAAAGGTAGAATTCTGCCTAGAAAAGCAGAAGGAAATGGTTTTCTGAGTGTCTAGAGAGCTCTCCAAGAGCTTTAGCAAAAGAAATTTGCAATTTCTCTTCTGACTATTCAGACGGCATTTCTGCTTACCTTTTAGTTCTTGGCTGTATTCTAAATAGGTTAAGTTTGGCACAGAAACAACTTCATGTAATTCTGTAACTCAAATTATGTTTTAGAGTTACATTAGACTCCCTAGCAATTTCTATCAATGACTAAAACATAAAACATACAGACAAATAACTTACTTTATTGACTTCAGCAATTTCCCGCCTCTCTTCACAAGCAAAACGTGGCGGGCCAGCCCGGTCGCCATTCTTGGAGCCATCCTCTTCCATATATGGGATAAGTTGCTGGGAGTGATGGACACAAGTTATAGGTCAAAAACAGGATGAAAATTTTCTAATTACACTGGTTATAGAGAATGCATCAGACAGAGTTCATTTTTATATACTTTTTTTTCATCAGTAGAAACGTAAATTTCAATTCTGGTGATGTCGAAAAAAAGAGCTTTAGCAATTGGCTATTCAATGGTCTCTACACATTGCCATTCCAGGTTTGTTTTGCAAAACAGCCTCCATAACATTGGCTGTCATATATAATTAAGTAATACTTTACTCATTCAATTAGTAAATATTTAACAGCCAGAAACTGGGTGACACACTGCAAAAATAATGCCAAATAAGATTCCTGCCCCTAAGAGATTGATAGTCCCCTGAGATGGACAAAACAGGCTTTCCTTCATGTGTACTAGAAAGAAAAGAACTTCATGGATGTGCACTATATAAATGTTATTAGCTTGCAATGTCTTCAGCGTCTATGCAAATTTCTACGTGTCTTAACTTCAGTTGTAAGAATGTTTTTTTGTAGGGGAAACAAATTTAGAGAACAATGAAGCTTCCAGCAGAATTATAATTCACTATGTATGGCTAGTGATGAAATGTATTTGATGGAGCCCCTTGTAAATGTGACCTACTTCAGGAATCATCTAGTCTTTACTACCTTATGCTACCAAGGCAGGAACAGGCCAATAGGAAATAATAGGTAAAAATAAAAGCCATCAGGCCGAAATTCTTCGATTCCTGGGGCAAAAATAAACTTATTCACATCTACATTCTCCTTTCTTCCTTTCCCCCGCCCAACAGAGCTGGCCTTCCTCTCGAAGACCATTAGCCCCATTCCCATCTTCCTTATCTAGCCCTCCTTTCCCCACCTTTCCCTATAGCTTTCTTCCTTTGTCATCTAAATATGTTCCAGTCTCTTCCATTTGGAGGGAAACCCCCAGACCCTCGAGTCCATCCCTCCTTCCATCTACTGCTTTCCTCTCTTTTTATCTGAGTCTCCTGAAAGACTGACACCTATCTGCAGGGTACAGCTCCTTCCGTCCTATTCAATCTTCACCCACTGCTAGTGTTTCACTGAAGCTCTGCTCAAATACAGCAACAATTGTTAACCAGCAAAGTCTCCTGGAAAGTTTACAGTCCTTCTTTCATCTGACCTCTCTGCAGTATCTGACAATGCTGACCACTGTCTGATTTTTCCTCCCACATCTTTGGCCCCTTTTTTTCAGGCTCTTTGGCAGTTTACACTTCTCTGTTCATCTCTCACACACTGACCAGTCAAAAGGGAAGTAGTAATCACTCAAAAGGGAAACACTGATCACATGAAACCGTCCTTCACATGTAGTGAGAGAACAACCAGCAAGCCCAGCTACCTTGGGTGGCAGATATATTACTTGTCAACAGGAAAGGGCCACCTATAGAAACATCCTATACCTAATTAGCCAAATACATACAACCCAAGATTAAATTTAGAGAATGTATTTTAAAAATATAGTGATTCTACTGGGCTAAGTATCAAATCTAAATTAATAATGAAAAATCATCTTTTAGCTGTAAAGCACTTTCATAAAACCACCTTAAAAGTATTTTATGATACTATTAAAACTCCTACTGAAAATCATGCTACTGATTTAATTAAAAGACGACATTGACAACAATGATAAAAATTGTCACAGACAACCATTTGCTCCCAAATCCCTCTAAGCCTGAATGTCCAAGTCTTCAAGCAATTATTAAGGTGGAATAAGAGTAGAAATTCTATGCATGTTTATATATTTTCATCTTCTCCGGTCAAAAGTAAAACCTATAAACTTCAAAATCTGAAAATATTGCTAAAATAGGAGAAAGAGAGAAAAAAATCACAAACATCTTGACCACCTACATCTTACGCTCCTTCTCCCTCTACCATGAAACCCACCTCTACCAGGAAGGGGTCCATGTCTCCACAGTCCTCAATGCATTTGTCATAGACCCACCTCTACTGGGAAGGGGTCCATGTCTCCATAGTCCTCAGTACATTTGTCATAGACCCACCTCTACTGGGATGGGGTCCATGCCTCCACAGTTCTCATTGCATTTGTCGTAGACCAGCCGCAACTTCCTGAAGAGAATGGACAGCTGGCGAAGGTGATCCTGCAGCTTTGTGAGCCGGTCTTGGTAGGTTCCCGTGTGGTAGGTGACACCATTTGGCAACTTATTGGGCAAAACAGAACAACAAACATATACAATGAAGAAAATCATGATTTTCTATAAGTTAAGCTAACATGCCAAAGTCATTTTAAAAGGCTGCATTAAAGCAAACTGTTTCTCACCACTAATCAGGTGCAGTTTTAAGAATTTAAGAGTAATACATACTCATTTTTAGCAACTGAGCATACTGCTTTCCTGCTGTAAAACACCCTAAAAAACTTTGTGATAAGCCCCCTTGACGAGTTGAAATACCTTTTTCCTTTAATTTTTGAAGTATACTTTTCAAAAGAATGCACACTTTTAATATTACTATTATATAAGTGTAACTGCTGAACTTAATCAAGAAATTAAAAGCAAAACACAGTTTAAAAAAGTGAAGTTGAGAATATTTTAGTGGAAGAAAATGAAAAATATGCAAATACTTCGCACAAATATTCTCAAAATACCTTAACTATGATAAGATAATTAAGAAGCTTAAGGCACACATTAAATTAAAAGTTGGCACTCAAAGTTTTACTTACAAAAAAAATTTAATGACAGGAGATATGGGTTCAATGTGTACTTGAATATCAAAATAAATTATTACAAGTTCCTGCTATGATCATAACTCCATCTTGGATATTTATATATTTTTAATTCAGGAATTTTATCAAAAGAAGCCAAAAGTACATATCGAAATGATGACAACACTACAGGCCAACAACATTGACTATTACTTTATTTAGAGCTTAAAACTAAATACGTACCTCCTGTACACTGCTGAAACTCATGAAAAAAAACGTCCTCTGTACACATTTGCAATATTTTATTCTTATAATTTAATCTGTGGAATCATCCTATATTTGACTCAAGAATATGTATACAGTATCATGTTTTCTAGTATTCAGGTGTTTTCATTTACAGGAGTTCACTTATCTTGGGGATTAGAATTGTAATTTTAAACCAAGGTACCATCTACTATCTTCTAATAGCTAGCAGATCAGTCCAGTCTTTCTAGACTTCAGTTTACCCTTTTTTTCTTACATTTTTCTAAACAGATAAGGTAGAAATGTAAGAAAAAAAAGCATGACACAGTGCTTAGAAAGAAAAGAAAGCAGGCCATGTAATCATTAAAACCATAAACAGGAAAAAGACTGGAAAGGCCTATGCATAGTGGATGAAAGATGCGTACGGTAAATAGACTTGAATAATTTATTTCCTTATTTCTCTCACTTCTAAATTTCCTGTAATGTAATGGCTTATGAGTTAAGGAGACAGGTCTACTGAAATTTTTTGAAGTGAGATATTATTAGAATTTTCACAAATTTTCAAGCATTAAAACACTCTACAATGACTCCAAGAAATGTGATAAAATACCAAAGGTTGAATTAGTCAAAACATTTAAAAGGGGGAAGGCATTAAGAGTTAACTCCCCAATGCAATGTAAGATTTGTCCTCAAGAACTCTCAATTTATGAACCTGCACAGACACTAACAATGCAGAGAAAAGTTTAAACGGGTTCTGCTTTCTCGTTAGGTGCTAACAAGGAGCATGATGTTGATGTCTTCCCCGTAGAAGCACTCTGCTTTCACACTTTGCCACATTTTCTGCATAGTGGCAACTGGAACTTAGACTCATGTCACCATACTTAGTATGTCACAACACAGTAGGTCTTAAGGTATAGACGGAATTTTATCTCAGTTGGTTATTTTAACCCATAAATCTGTACTCAAAATTCATTAAGAAGTACGCATCATGTAAAAGAACTCTTGATAAGCACCATCATAAATGAAAACAAAATGCTTTTGAAATGCAAAGAATCACGCTGCTCAAATGTGCTAAATTAGTAAGTCTAGAATTTCATTTTTATATAGCACAATACTAGTTTCTAAAAGAAGGGAATGGTGAATGCATTGAAAAAAATTATGACACACCTTTCATGTGTCCTTATTGTTCTAGAAGGTGGGGTAGAGCAGTGAAAATGAGGATGAGGTCCCTATCCCACAAAGTGTTCATGCTAACAGGGCCTGAGAGCCCTTAGTGTGTACTGGAGCTGTTCAGCTGAAAAGCTCATTCACAACCACCTCACTCATGAATATGGGTGAGAAACCATAAATATATCATCACACCACCCTGGACACTAAAAAGGCATTCAATAAACTCAACATCCATTTAAAAAGTAAATTTTAAACTCGATAAAAAAATCTCCAATGCAATCAAATACATGCGTCTCAGTTAAAAAGTCAGCACCATGATTAATGTTGAAACATTAGAAGCGTCGCCACAGGGTTCAGAAATAGAAAAGGATGTCTACGAAGAACACTAATTCTACATGTGAACTCTGTTTCAGAGGCACTGGCCAATGCGATTAGAGAAGAAAAAGGTGGGGGGGTGGGGGCGAAAGGATGAAACATTAAAAAGAAAGTGGCATAAGCATAAAAATAATATGATAAAGTGCTACTAAAAATAAAATAACTCAAAGAGGTAGAAACAAAAATAATCAAGAGAAAGCAACAACTTTGCTTTTATCTGTAAAAACAAACAAAAATATGGGAAGAGAAGAAGACCTCATTTAAAATAGCAACAAAAAGTAAAGTATCTAAGAATAAACTTTTAAAATCTCAAGATACAAATGAAAACTTAAAATATGAGGAAACAAAAAAAGGATGGTCTGTGCTCTTGGTTAATAAAACTCAGTATCATAACGATGTTGAGTCTTTCTAGGTTGAACAAGTATAATAAAAATGCTAACAGGCTTTATTCTTAGACTTAAACAAGCTGATTCTAAAGTACATATGGAAAAATAAGCAAGAATAGCTAAAGCAATTCTGAAAAATAAGCATAAATACATTATAAAGCCTCAAAAAGCATAAAGTTTTGCATTAATACATAAAAGATAGGTAGCTACGTGGAATAGAACATCCAGAATGATTTGTATAAAGACTACCTGAAGTCAGTGGAGGAGGAAAATTCAACTAACTTTGAAAAAAGTAAGGCTAGGGACATATTTCACACCTTTTAATAGGATAAATTCTACAAGAACCAAAGTTTTAAATGTAAAAACTGGAAACAACAACAGTGAATTCTTGATTTTTGGAGTGGGGAAGGCCTTCCTAACGAGGCATAAAACATAGAAGCCCTAAAAGACTGATAAATTCAACTATTTTTTAAAAAATGCATAGCAAAAACTACCATTAACAGAGCCAAAGGTAAAAGAACAGACAAGGGGGGGGGTGGTGAAGGGGGAAAAAATAGCTGCCAAGATATGTCACACAGAGCAGGTTTCTCTAATATGTAAAGAACTAAATCCTAGAAATTGGGGAAGGGGGTTAAAAAAAGCCCCCCCTCCCCCCAAAAAAGGTAGAAAACTGGACAAATAATATAAGCAAGCATTTAGCAAATATAAATGATTCATAAATATTTTAAGGAATACTCAAGCTCAATCAAAGTAGGAGAAATGGAAAGTGGAATTTTCACCTATCAAGCAACCAAAGATTCAAAAATATAACTCACTGTGTTGGTCTTAGGACACAGTAGCATAAACTAGTACAGTCTATGTGGAGGGCAATATATCTAATTAAAAAGCACATGACTATTTCTAAAACTTTTTCCCACAAGTATACTTCCTCATCTGTGTAGGAGTTATTTGCTACAGCCCAAACGAGATATTAAAAGCAGCCTAAATGTCTTCACTAGAGAACTGGTTTAATAAATTACAGTATTTCCATGCAGTGGAAACTGTACATATAAAAAGAAAAAAGTGAGTATTTTCTGTATGGAAATGAAAAAAACACCAAAATAGAATGAAAAAAAAGCAAGGTACAAAATGGTGTGTATACCATTATCTGTGTAAAAAGGGAGAAGTTAAATAATCGACAAAAATATCTTCAATATGTATGGAATATCTGGAAGGATACTCACAAATAGTGGGAGAGGGATTAAGTACCTAGCAGATAGGGGCCCGAGAAAAAATATTCACTAAAATGTCTTTTTATTCCTGAATTCTGAATGCATTATGTATTCAACAAATAAAACAAAAGATTCAAAGGATAATAAATAGAACCAAAGCAATGCTATCTTTCACAGGGAATCTTAATCTGGAATTTAGGGATGCTTGGGGAGACATCATATAACTCCATTTTTTCAGAACATATGTGTACCTGCATTTTTCTCAGAGGAGAGGGAGTCCAGTCTTCATCAGACTCTCAAGCTGCTAAAGGACACTGGCCACGTAGAGAGCCACTTCTCTAAATCAAATGCTTAAAAATCATCTTGGCAGCTGGTACTTATGATGCTTTACCCTTACAGATTAATAACACATTTAATAATTTTTAAAATTTGAATACTTGAAAAAAATGTATTAATAACTAGGTTATATGTAGTTAAGAGTATCATGTTTGTATCACCTCTTCTTTCAACATTTTGGAAATACATTATTATTGTCATTTCAGCCAATTATGATATGCCTCCAAAGGTTTTAGATGAATCAGGCCACAACATTCACAAAATAAAAGGCCCACAGTACCTACTATAGCTCCTTACAAATTGGCTTTGACTATAGGTTCACATGTAATCTAGTTATTGATAATACTTTTTGAAGTTTAGTCCTTTCTGTATAGAACAGAGATCTCTATAAGGGGGGACCCTCAAAAAACTGAAATTTATTTATAAAATTGTGTATTTATTCTTACATGTTTAAACATCAGTCACCCTCAGAGTACTCTCTCTTTGATGCAATATACCTATCAAGACGCTTCTTCCACTGCTCAAAAGTTTCTGAACTTGTCAATTTTGATACCCTTTAGTGTTTCTGTCGTTTTTTGTTTCACCTCTTCCACATGGGCAAAATATTTCGCTTGGAGGAATTTTTTATCCAGGAAACACACACACACAAAAGTCAGTTACCCAGGGTGAAATCTGGTGAACAGGGAGGATAGGACATGGAGGTCATGCTGTTCTTTGGTCAAAAACTGAATACACAGTGTGGTTTATACATTATTCGTATAAATCACCCATCATGAAATGGGCTAATGCATTGAAAGAATCTCCAAAAAAAAAAATTCACTGAGGCCAAACGGAGCCTCTTATAACAATGCTTGCTGGTACACTGATGCCAATGGCTTTCTAGAACACTTACTTAGGGGAGGAAGCCTGTCCTACAAGGGGCCCACTCACTAAAATATAATTCTGGTTTTGAGGGGGGTTCCCTTCATATTATATCCCTTTTAATAATATGCATTGACACCAAATTGCTTAAAGAGGTCATTAGGAAGAGCTACTAGTCATATGTGATGTTGAGTA
>CAUYQG010068287.1:0-22500 GCA_963574415.1 Tarsius wallacei
GGGGAAGCAATTAATGGCAGTAAATACCTGTCTGGGGATGGGGGGACACTTCTTACAAACAAGGGTGCCTGAATGAGACATATTTGTGTACCTAACCCTTAAATGTACCCCTCAATATCACAATAAAAAAAAAAAAAAAGAAAAGAAAAAAAAAAAAACT
The DNA here is from genome assembly GCA_963574415.1 of Tarsius wallacei. NCBI lineage: Eukaryota > Metazoa > Chordata > Mammalia > Primates > Tarsiidae > Tarsius > Tarsius wallacei. The sequence continues at coordinate 161 of CAUYQG010068287.1, forward strand.
TCTGCGTTCACTCTTAAACTCATTTAGCTTAAATTGTCTTATATAAATAAATAAATAAATAAAGTTAATACTACATACTTGAATGAAGTATTCCTGACGATTTGAATCAACTGTACCTAAGTCATAAATGTGTGTGTGTGTGTGTATATGTGTATAAATATATATATTTCTCACTGCTCTAGGCATTTGCTCATCTATCATCTCATGGGATTTGTTTAGTTCTCATTTAAGAACTCTACTTAGGGAATTGGGTGAGGTAAGAATAGTGTGTGGTAGTTAAAGACTTCATCAGCTTTTTCAAAACATTTTAATGAGCTGAAAATAGAAGTTGCAAACAAATAAAAATTATCTTTTCCTATACTTTGGTGGTGTAAAGAAAGTTTGAGCTGAGAGAAGCAAAAGCAGACAAATATAGGAAAGTTGAGTTTCCTCAGGGTGATGGTCTCAGGATATTATCTGTGCATGGTGGAAACCAAGCCTCCATCAATAAATAATGCTCCATATTGGATCTTGCTGTGACAAAGAATGAACTCCACACTTTTCAAACAAACAAACAAAAAAAACAAATTTTAAAAGTCACCACAGGCAAGTTTATGGGTCATAGAGTGTGACTGGCATCTTTGGTAAGCATTAGTGCTATTTGCCAAATATACCTGATTCTCTTCCTGGGTATAGAGTAGGGTTTATTTTGGTTCCCTTTTGTGTGTCTTATGACTTGCTTTTTTCCAATGCTTTATATGAAAGGGAGTGACATGGCACTTTTTGGTGGAAGCTTTAAGAGTTGGTGAGAGACTCCAAATGGGTTTTGTTCTTCTTTGTCACGGTGCCTGGAACCATTCCAGCAGCCTGGGTTCCAGAGTATCCACCATGCAGATCAGAGCCAGCCCTCCAAATTACCTGAAATGAATATGTAGAATAAGCAAGAAAAACCTATAGAGTTCCTAGGGTTTGTTACTACCACAACATATTCTAGCTAATAAAATATCCTTGAGTCCACCATGACCAGTATCTCAAGCAGCATTTAAAGACCATCTCTTTTTAAAAATGTATACATAATTTTGTACATACTTATAAAATATATGAGAATCGAACACAACCTTTCACAATGCTAGCTGGTGCACTGATACTGATGGGTTCCTAGAACACTTACCTAGCAGGGCATGCATGTACTACAAAGGCCACCCCCAAAAAGATAACTCTAGGTTTTTTGTATCCCCATATGTGTGTGCATATATACACACATATGTATATGAAGAACATAAAGTAGAAAGGTAGGAGCGGGAGAAGATTTATGTGGAGAAAGAGATTGGGCCCTTGAATTGAGGGCCTTAGGTGGCACAGTGAGGAGTTTAGATTTTATACAAGAAGAATTATATAAGAAGTTAGAAACCAGTGCAGTTTTAATAAAAGTAACTACAAGGTAATTTTTGTATTATTTATTCGCCATTCTATCCAAAATGTGAGGATCAAGAAGAAAATCAGAAAAGCCGAAGCAGAAGTTAGGCAATTGTTCCAATAATCCAGGTGAGAGGTGATTAATAAGGGCTGAATGGAGCAATGGTATTGCCATATAGATACACACACACACACACACACACACACACACACACACATTTACAGTTTTTGCCTAGACCTACATCCTGAATTGCTTCCTCTATATTGTTTTCTAGCAGTTATTTAGTCTGGGAGCTTATATTTATGTTTTTAATCCATCTTGAGTTGATTTTTGTGTATGATGAGCAATAAGGGTCCAGTTTCATTTTTCTACATATAGATATCCAGGTTTCCCAGAACCATTTATTAAAGAGGGTGTCCTTTCCCCAGTGCATACTTTTGGCATGTTTGTGGCCATCTCTTGTCATAGTATCGGGTAGCAAATAATCCAATGAAATAATGGCATACCATAGGTTAAATGTCTGGCCCTTCTTTTAGATTTTTTGTAACTTATAGGATCCTATAGAGAGAAGAAGTCCCAGTGATAGCTGAAGTTGAAATTCTTGCATCAGGAGAGGCTGAGGTTGTTTTAGTGTGAACTATTTCTTAGGTTTGTGCACCAAGATTCCCACCTGCTAGACTTTGTGTCTGGAAGTCTCTGTAGCTCAGTGTACCAGACCTACTTCATCAACTGTTATCTCCTCTTGACTTCTAAGATGAAAAGTTGAGCTAATGCTCCATGCACTGCTCCCCACAAGGACTATTGGCATTGGTTGTGTACGTAAACATTAGTGATAATAAAATCACGAATGTGTTGAATACTTAAAATGTGCAAAGCAGTTTACATGGATTATCACACAAATTCCTTTCAATAAATCTGTGAGAGCAATACTTACCTCATTTACCATTTCAGAAACTTGCAAATTATAAGGGTTAAACACTAGCCCCAAGTCACACAGCTGGTAGGTGACAGAGCCAGAACGATAGCTCAGGTCTCTTGATGGCAATGCCATTGCTGTGTGCAGCCCTCATTAATCACCTCGCACCTGGATTATTGGAACAATTGTCTAACTTCTGCTTCTGCTTTTCTGATTTTCTTCTTGATTCTCACATTTTGGATAGAATGGTGAATAAATAACACAGATATGACCTTGTAGGTTCTTTTATTAAAACTGTACTGGCTTCCAACTTCTTCTTAAATAAAATCGAAACTCTTCACTGTGCCACATAAGGCCCTCAAATCAAGGGCCCAGTCTCTTTCTCCACATAAATCTTTCCCGCTTCTACTTTTCCACTTTATGCACTTCCAATACAGATTACTTTTGCTCTATTAATGCTACTAATTGTCACCTTGCTTTATGCAATCTCTTTTATATGCAAACCAGGGAAAGATTCATATCAATTTTCACCTAAATCCCACCGTCATTTAGTAAGACAACATAGGTATAACTTGCTCCATGGAAACTCTTGCAATATTCCAGTCTTCGGGAATAGGTGAGAAATTCCTATGTTCCCATAGTATTTTATGGAGTGCCCTATTATTATGTGCATAATATGACAGTTTAAGTATTTGAGCCCTACAATGAGAAAGTAATGGTTTGAATATCAACTCTGCCACTCTCTAGTTCAATCTAATTTGACAAGTTATTTAACTTCTCAAAACCTCAGTTTCATAGTTGGTAAAATAATATGTGTAGAACTTTCTGCACAGATTTTTGTTTTGCTATGTTTATATCGAATAATGAGTTTAATACAATGCCTGGCTATAAATAGAGTTTAAAAAATATTTGTTGAAATTCTTATTTTGTTGACCACATTGGACAATAATTACCTAAATATCAGTTTGTGAACTCTTTAATGTCAAGAGACATCGTTTTTTTCTTCCCCCTGTGGATCAGTGCCTACTGTAGCAGATCTTAAGTAGATATTTGCTAATTGAATATATTGACAGATTTTTAAAAAGTAGATGGCATTTAAGAAGCTTAAACTCAAAAACATTCACATACCAGAAAATGGCATCAAAAATACAAGTTTGGGACAAAAAGAGCACAGATTCTACTTTGAAGACTATATAAAAAGTAGAAGAAAAGATGAGGAATGCAGAAATTTTTTAAAAAGTTTCCTGGATTGTCCCTACACAGTGAAGTAAGAGATCTGCTCTAACTGCGATTAGAAGGAAAAATTGGAAGCTTATGGGTTGAAGAGATTTGGAACATTTCTGTGAGCAATCAGCCAAGGAGTCAATGAGGGAGAAATATCAGGCGTGCTGAGAGTGGTCAGGGCCAGGTTGCAGCTGGTTGGTGTAAACATTAAGAAGGCCAGGTCTGCTAGGCTATAGTTCTTTTTCCAGCATGAATGTAGGCATAAAGAAGGTGGCCTCATGGAAGATCTCACTAAGGAGATCATCAAGGTCAAAGCAAAAGGAGAACAAACATTAAACAGGCAGAGGGTAGAATTTTACTGTAATCTTTTTTAGTGGACCAATCAGGTCCAAAGAAGATCAGCACATATTAAGATTTCTACAAATACTTCTGAAAAACTTTTAATAATATAAATTATGGATATGCTATTTCTCGTTATATATTTCATGAATAGAGCCGTAAGAATTAAATGAGCTAGGCTCGGTGGCTCAGCCTGTAATCCCGTGCCTTGGGAGGCTGAGGTGAGTGGATTGCCTGAGCCCGCGGGTTTGAGACCCGCCTGGGCAACTTGGCGAGACCTCATCTCTACAATAAATCAAAAAATTAGCCGGGCATGGTAGCGCACGCCTGTAGTTCCAGCTACGTGGAAAGCTGAGGCAGAAGGATTGCCGGAGCCCAGCAGGTCGAGACTGCCGTAGCCGGTAGCAGCCACTGCACTCCAGTCTGGGTGACAGAGTGAGACTCCAACTCAAAAAAAAAAAAAAAAAAAAAGAATTGAATGGATATTACTTTTAAAATATAATACTCCTCCTGGGAAGTCTGTATCTTGTGTTTGAGTTGCATTATTACTTGATTCTGGTTTCCAAAGTATACTCTTAAAAAGATGAATGAAAATAATTAAATGACTGTACGAATAATGTCAAACTGCCTTTCCTTGCTTAATCATGTTTAAAGAGTATTAAATTTAAAGGGAAAAAAATGGTTCATGATTAAATGAATCAGCATTTGAATGATTTTTTTTTTAGAATCACAATAACCACAATAGACATAACGAATACAGGTCAATTTAGGGAATTAACCTGTATAAACATAGCCTTTTGTAAAATGAATAAAACTGACAGGCTCTACAATAAATTAATATAGACATTTTTTTTCCTAATTTGGCATTTACTTGAATATGCCTTCAATGGCATAATGGGAGAAGGAAATTAAAAGGGAGAAGACGATGAAGAAGAAAGAAATAACTGAGGGAAAGAAGCAGTGTAAGCACAATTTAGACTTGAGAGCATTTATATTCAGAGAAAAAAAGGAAAACATGAACCATTTCTTTTTTTTTTTTTTGGACTATTTATTTTAGCTCTACCAAACTCATCTGTTCATCTAGTAATTACTGTTAGTGGTATCATAGGATGGTATGACCAAAACAGATTATAGGAGAAAGTAACAGTGAATGGGTGGCCAGTTTTGGCGGTGAGGAATGGGGTTTAAACACCTAAAATCTCTTGACTTGCCCTCTATTTAAATATTCACAGTCAAAGAGGAAAGATATATTTAATTCCTGTGTTAGTTCAGAAACTTTAGGTGTATTAAAAATAATCACAGAGTTCACTGGCTTCAATAACAGGGTATAAATTAAAAGCACAAAATATGTGTTCCCTATTTTTGCACCCACAAAATGCATTTATTTACACATATGTGCGAGTTATGCAAAAATGATATTTGATTTTTTTCAATTAAAAATAATTTTCTGTGGTAGGGCTGTTGTCCCTACCTGGGTGCTCCCTAAATTGCACCTCTCCAGTGAACCAGGAAACAGGTAAAACTACTTTCCTCAATGTCACCATTCCTGCTTACCCCAGAGAAGGAAAACTCAGGGAAATCCACTGGAGGTTTAGTGTTGTTTTTTAGCCAAAAATTCAGCTAGTCTCCCAGAATAATCAAATATAAGGAATTGAATGACTCTATCTAAGTCATCTATTTGGGAAGAGAAGATCAAGCTTCTTACTTTTGGCCTGGCAGGGTATCCCCAATGGACATACACTCTTTCCACATTTTACATCTCCCTGATATTTACGACTCTTTTTTCCACATCTCTTCCCTTAGTGCACCCCACTTGCACAGCCCAACTGGGATATTTTCATCATGGCCATGAGAAACTGTACTCCAGTCCCAGTGCACAATACATCCAGTTATTTGTGTTTCGCAGATTCTGGTCCTGGTAACCACTAACTCAGGCAAATGTTTGTGGAGGTTTTCGTTTTCCTAAGAAAAGAATTAGGCTGAGCTCTGGTATCAAAATGATTTGAAAGTTTCTGAAGGCAAAAGAGAATTTTCAATGAGAGTACACATGAGAGAGATTGTCTAGGCTGAGATGTCAGGGATTACTTACTGAAGCCTTTTTTTTCTTTGTGAACTCAGATATGAGAACAATGCTACCTCTGTGGCAGAGAATGAGGACAAAGCGACAGTGGAAAGAGGAGAGAGAGGACTCATCAATAGCATTTTGCTTTTATGATCATGTTCAAGTATCACATCTCTTTAAGATACATGGTAATATTATCACTTACTTGTTGAATATTAATATCTTTTGAAAGAAAATGGAAATTCTGAAAATCTGCATATCATTATTCACCTTCAACAAATATTCAATATATAACTATATTTTATACTACAATTTGGGTTTGATTTTCTTCAAAACAAGTCTAATAGGGAGAGTAACGAGCTCCTAAAAAAATCTAAATCGCTGTAAAATATAGTAAGAAAGAAAATGATATTTTGTTTTATAAGTTGAGAATGAACTAAATACATTGACCTTAAATGATAACATATTACCTCATATGGCATTATTATTATTATAGTGAATGGCACATTTGTCCCTGTAACTATATTTGTATTTGACAATATTTATAGTTGTATTGACTGAGAGATAGTAGAAAGAATACGTTCTAAAATGCATGTAACCTGTCCATAATGAGAGAAGGACGATGGGGTGATTCTTCACTGTAACTAGTTTGGCAGGCTGGTATATAAATACAATTACTTTTCTTACTTTTTATAAGAGGGGGAGCCTAAAATGAAACAAAATTATCTTTTGGAGGGTGGATCCCTTCTAGAATAGGCTTCTACTTCTAGGGAAGTGTTCTAGAAACCCATTTGCATCAGTGTTCCAGCTAGTTGTTCTGAGAGATTACCTTTGACTTCAGGGAATTTTTTTTAAGAGATTCTTTATACATGTTTGCTTATTTCATCATAGGTGATTTACTAGCATACCTGCCCACACCACATTGAGTGTTCAGTAGTTTTGATTGAAAATGGCATGACTCCTGGACCCCACCCTCTCTGTTCACCTGATCTTGCCCCAGGCGACTTTTTAAATATTTTTATTTCCCCAATAAAAAAAGTCCTCGAAGGAAAACATTTTGCCAGTGTGGAAGAGGTGAACCAAAAAAACGATAGAAGCACTAAAAGGCATTAAAAATTGATGAGTTCAAAAACCTTTTTGATCAGTGGAAAAAGCATGGGCAATAGGTGTACTGCATCAGACAGACTAGTTTGACAGTGACTGAAGTTTAAACATGTATGACTAAATATACAATTTTTTGTTAAATTTTTTGGAGGGTACCCCCTAATATCAATCCTAGGCTTGTGTTCATTTGCTAAGTAAGTAGACCGTACCCTAAACAAAAAACTAATAACTATTCCAGCTTAAATCTCTCCTCTCCCCTCCCCTGCCCTCTGCTTTCCTCTCTTCCCTTTCTCTCCCTCTCTCTCTCCCACACACACACACACACACACACACACAGAGTTATCCAATAACATTATGATCTTATTAATTGGAAAATGACGATTAATGTGTCAATTATCCCAATGGCAAGGGGTGGGGATGGGAGACTGAAAATCCAATCAGGTAGTATGCCTTTGCTTTGGGTTTCTATTGTTTTGGTTTTGTGACACAGTATTACATTGGATACTAGTTTCGTGTGTCTTGTTGCAAACTTTATCCATTTCTGTGAACAAGCTCTTTGCCATCCAGATTGCTAGCCAGGTTACAGTGGCAGGTCCTGAAAGGGCAGTCTTATTTTTCTTTTTCCTACTGGGATCACTGAGATCTGTATAACAAGATGTTTTGTGAAGAAAGCTACTTTCAAGCTACCAAGAAGTTGCATATTGTGGAGACAAAAGTGACCTCATCTTGGATGCTAATCTGCCATGTTGGCTTCTGATTAGCCCCAGTCCCAAGAATGCCTCCTGGTTTCTACTTTATTTACTGTCCCTAGTATAAGACCGAAGCAATCTTGATGTTATCACATAAATTATAGGCTATGACACATTCTTGCCTGTTCTGGAGGGTTGCCCTTAATTGTCTTGGTGGAGCACATACCCTTCTTATAGCATATGATCTCTGGGTTTGAGGAGTAACAATGTGGAAATCCACCTGTCACGCAGACAACCAAGACCATGCTTTTGTAAGTTCCCAGTAAAACACCCTTCATCAACAAACTGGATTCGTCTGTTCTTGGCTTCTTTGGCATTTGGGGGTTGCTTTGTATATACAACCCTTTTACAGAACACATATATATTGCATGGTATGTTTATTACATGATTTACCATGGGTAATCAGTAAATGCTAAACTAGTGAGAAGTTCACCAGTTTATGCAAAAGCCACATGCACTTAAAATACAGGTAACTAAAGAAATCAGGTGAGAATATACAGAAGATTTTCACTGGGCATGTGTGCTTAGTTCATCACCAACATTTTGTTTGCCTAATTTTTCCATATGCCAAATATCTTAAACCATCCAATCTCATTTCCCCCCATGTTTTTCCACCCACACTGACTAAATAAATCATCATTAAAATTAGTTATTTAAACTGTTTTACAGTGATTTATAAGAAAATAAAATACATAATCGGTGTCATTTTGCCAAAAATATCAGTAATTATGTCTCTTTAAAATGAAGATGGTGCTAATAATGAAAATCAGTAGAATGAAGGGGTTCAACTTTTTTCTGTTAGTGTAAAATTAATTCATTAATATCGCTAAAAATATGTGTAGCTTTTGTGTCAATTTTCTAAATTATAGAAAAATATTAATATAATATAGACCTAGTTCTGCAAACCCTTAGTTTGGTAGGGGAGAAAAGTATGTTAACCATATGAAAAATTTTAGATGTCTTATAAAGACAATGATACAGTATCTAAGAAGTACAGAGGCCAAAGTAACTAACTTGGAAAGTCTGCCTGGTATCCTTCAACCAAAAGGTACCATTTGATTTGCGGTTTGAGTGATAATAGAAAAGAAATAGAAGAACTATCCTGAGGATAAGGCTTGCACTATGTCAAGACCTGTGTCCAGAGGGTAGAAAGTGTATGGAATCTATTTTTCAAGTAGAAATCCATGGAAGAAAGAAGTCGGTTTTAAATGTACTCAGAAATTTTATAAGAAAGAGTAGACCATTAATATCTATTGAGTACAGTTTTATAGACATTTATTTGATGTTCTGTTTGCTTTTCCTAGTAATTAACCTTTGACCTAATTGATCATAGACATTTATAAGCATGGGGTTTGTTAAGGAAGGAGGGAAAAATGAATGACTGTTCAGGTTATGCATATTGGACCCTCTTAGTAAGGGATTTTTAATTTTCAGCTGTGTCCAATCTAATAACTTAAATAACATATTTAGGCAATATTCAGCGTCTTTTTTTAATAATTAAGAAAACTGAGTATACCAGAGCTCTTTTTTATTATTTTCATTATTGTTTTTATTATTTTAATTTTTATTTCAGTGGCTTTAGGAGTACTAATGGTTTTGGGGTTCAGGGATGCATTACATAGAGGAGAGGAAGTCTAAACTTTAAATATACCCTTCACTCCTACCAGTGCAAATTGTACCTGATAAGTGATTTTTTTTATCCTTCGTTCCCTTCCCAGGCTCCCCCTTCTGAGTCTCCAATGTCTATTATACCATTCTCTATGCCTTCATAATCCCATATTTTAACTCCCACTTGGAAATGAGAACACGTGGTATTTGATTTTCAATTCCTTCATTGTTTCACTTAGGATAATTGTCTCCAATTCCATACAAGTTGTTGCAAAACACATTATTTTGGTTTTTTTTTTATGGGTGCATAATATTCCATGCCGTGTGTGTGTGTGTGTGTGTGTGTGTGTGTGTGTGTGTGTGAGAGAGAGAGAGAGAGAGAGACTTTCTTTAACTACTGATTAGTTGATGGACACTTAGTTTGATTGCACATCTTTGCAATTGTAAGTTTTGCTGCAATAAACATGCATGTGTCTTCTTTGTATAGTGACCTCTTTTCCTTTGGTAGATACAAGTAGTGGGATCAGTGTCTTTTTCATAAAATTGTTTTGTTTACTACTAAATTCCTTCCACCTGCTTAGTGCATGGCACCAAGTGGACATTTAATTGCTTTTGAATAATTGAATGAAGAGAGGATGTGCCATGAAAACAGAGAATCAAGGCAAAGGCTCTACTGGAAAACCAATCTAGGTAAGAAAACCAGTGTGGAATGAACTCAGCAGGGAGGACACACATGAGGTTAAGGAGTAAGCCATTGACAGGATCTTGAAGGCTTTTGCAGGACATGGTAAACATTTAAACTATGTTCTAATAGGAATTTTAAAAACGCCAGATTGATGCATGAGTGTGTGGCATGATCTAATTATGTGTTTTAAAAGATCATTTTGTCTGTTGGTTGAAGATTATACCATAAGTATGAGAAAGGAGAAAGAGAATAATTAGAAAACTCTTTAAGTATCCTGACTTTGTTGAAGTTGATTATGATAGAAATCACATTAATGGTTACTTTTTTAAGATCAACCAAATGGGAACTGTTGATAAATTATTTGTCCATGTCAAGGTCAGGTGGAATCAAGAATGTCTTTTAGGTAAAAAGTTACCATGAACTTAGTGGTCAACATCAAGGCATATTATCTCACATCAGAAGTCTGGAAACAGCTTGACTGGAGCCTCTGCTTAGAATATCATAAAGCTGTAGTCAAAGTACCAGACTGTGTCTTCATGTGGATTCTCTATTGGGGAATAATTTGCTTCCAACTTCATTCAAGTTGTAGACAGACTGCATGTCCTTATGGTTATAATGAGCACACTTGTTTCTTGCTGCCTGCTGGCCTGAGTTGCCGCTCATTTTGTAGAGCCTGCCCTCAGTTTCTTGCCATGGAAACGTCTAAAACATGGCTGCTTTCTTTTTTAAAGCTAGCAAGAAGAATCTCTGGAGCAAGTCTGTTAGCAAGATTACATAACATAATCAAGGAGTGATATCTTGTCAACTTTGGCAGGTTCTACTGGTTAGAAGAAAGTCAAATGTCCCACTCACACACAAGTAAAAGGGATTATACCAAGACATGAATACTAGAAGTGAGGGATTGATTATAAGGGCCAGGTTTGCATCTGTTCACCATGGATAGAACAGAAGCTGGGCCTTGAAAGACAGCACTGAAAAACTGAACTGACACTGTATCACCTACTTGAGAACTCTGTCTTATATGTGATAAGAAGACTCCTTACTCATTAAAGTTATTTTTGGTAAAGAGTTCTGCCAAAAGTATTCTGTCTGACATAGGAACAAGAAAGATTAACAACTTCTCTCGTGAAGGCCTCTATTTTCTCTTTGAGTTAGAGGAGAATGATAGATTTGGGTCTTACGGTGAATGAAGGTTTATCATGGTAGTAAATGGGAAAGTCAAGTGATTAAGATCACATACAAGGAATTTCAGGTAGTGTTTCAGGACCTGATAAGATTAGAAAGCCTGATTATTTAATCACAACAGTCTGAAGAGTGTGAATTTTTCCCCTCTGCTCAACAGCTTGAATGTAGGAGTAGAGAAAGTAGACAGTTAATTGGCCAAATGAGAGTTGGTTTAAATATGATGCTATTGGCAAGAGAATGGATGGATTCATGACTAATATAATCTAGCAATGTGGAATCAGGAGCAGAGAGATAATTTTCCTGGTAAGCTGAAAAAAGTAAGATGGTAGAAAAAAGGCTCTTTAAATGTAGATAGAAAACAAGTATATATATAAAAAAAAAGATGTGAACAAAAAAGTAAACTAGGAGTAGAATATAAGACTCCAAAAGTATAAATATTGGCACAAAACACCTAGTCAGAGTTTAGAAAAGCAGGAGGAACTGAAGTAGAATGAGAAAAGGGGTCATAAAAGTTGAAGACAAAGAAATGGGAGGTTAGGATCCTGTAAGGTTTGCCTATGTGGACCCAGCATAGAGACAAGGCTTAAGACATGAGTGAAATGCTTATCTATTATCAGAAACTTTAAGGAGGCTGGACATGGGCATGGAGTTTTGACAAGCGGTGGGAAGATGGCAGAGATGAAAATGGATCAAGGTGATGAAGCCAGATGTCCTAAGCATCAAAGCAGAACATGTCTGTTTCCATTAGCTGTGTGTTTTAATGGTTTAGAAAGAGCATCAATGCAGTGAGAAACCATCAAAGTAGCCTCCGCATCCTGCTTTGCATGGATTTTGGGAAATTAGGAAAATTTCCTGTAAGAAACTAGAGGTGAAGCCATCTTCTTAGGCAACAACCTAAGATGTTAGTAAAGGAAAACGGGGGCGTTTACCTGTAACGTGGGAAGCATTTTGTTTGTTTTACCTGATAATGGAGTTCTTGGGTGGAGTTCAAAGGATTGGGTTGGATTGGAAGGTGGCTTTAAGAGGAGAATAGAGAGACATATGAGGAAGACATTATTTAAGAGAACACATTATCTGCCACTATTGTATCTATCAGAGTTGTTGCTTTTAGCAAAACAAGACTTCCAGCAGATGTCTAGACTTTTGAAGTCCCACATTACTAGTATATCTTGCTTTTGTGACAGTTTCATGATCTGTATTAGGGGAACATCTGCTAGGCTGAGTTAGCTGTCATCTACTTTCACAGCAACATCAATTATGGTTTTCTTTCTTTTTATCTTCACCCAAATGTCCCCTACTGTGACCCAACCTCAGATCCAGGGGTTTCCCTTCAGTTGTACACTTCCTTGGTATTCAGAGATAGTCCTTTATCATTTTTGCTCTATTGTTTTTAAAGAAAATAATATAATTAACACAGTCCTGGATCCCTTCTTTAAAGAATTGATCGGACACATATGAAATGGTATTAACTGGTATGATAAAAATTAGATTTAGTACATAATATTTGTTCTCAGTAATTTTAAATCCATAGCTAAGTCTCTTAGTATGCTAAATTTCTGATTACTTTATATGATATACTAGAATTTGACTTTTCTACCATTGTTTCCTTTAATTCCCTTTCTATTTCTTGCCTATTTTCTATAGTAGTCTACTTTTCAAAATCTATCTTAAGAGAGTCAACCGTTTAAAATTTTAAAGTGACTGGCACAGATTGGTTAAACTCGTGACAAATTTATTTTTTCTAGTTCTCAGGAGATGCCCTCTTTTATGCTTCCAACAGCACTTACTATTATTAAAGTTGTTTTTATTCAAATCTCCTTTAGCATATCCTGGAGAAGAGCCTATATATAAAGAGCTAAAAATGTCTTTGATCATGAGAATTCCAGTAGTCACCACGTGTGTGAATCCCAGGCACACAGCAAACCTCCTTGCTCTCTGCAGCCCCAAGACTGGCCCTTCCCTCTACATACATCATCAAACCATTACAGGTTAGATTCAAGGTGGGCCAATCAGATTCCACCCCTACCAAAGAATTTTCATTGCAGAGGAAGAGATGCAGACTGGGATTTCATGAGAGATGATGCAACTTGATGACAATGCCTTGGTTGTATCTAGGAATTCCTTGTCACTGGAGCTGTTCTGGTACCTGCCCTTGCAGAGAATTTGCTACTAAGTTCTTCCTGTGTGCTTTGAGTAGCACACAATCTTATAAGAAAAGTTTGTATAAAAGTAGGCCAAGGTGCATTGTTTTCTATTGCATGTACTGTAAATTGCCTTAAAATATACAGTACACTTATTAGTTCTAGACAGAGAACTATTCAGCTTACACTTAGCCAGATGTGTGTGTATGTGTGTGTGTGTGTGTGTGTGTGTGTGTGTATATCTTTGTCATGAATAAAAGTAGAATCTAGACCAAAAAATACAAATGAATCAGTGAAAGTCCATTATTTTTTCTAGAGAAGCAAAAGACTATGTACAAATCATTTTAAAAGTAGATTATAACATAAAAGCATACTTCAGATATGTTATGTGTATGAGCTGTGATTATAAAGAGCTATGCCTCATTTCTTAAATGTGTCACAGAAATGATTTCATTGCGAGCAATATTATATGTTTATCATTTATGAACAAAATTTTTATGTGCTGCATTTCGGTAACAATTCCTTTTTTGTGTGCAATTTACTGAGGGGAAAAAATGAAGGGAGATAAGATTAATCCATCTCTTATATTTACTCCAGTTCACTCTATAAAATAAAATGAAGGTAGTTGAAGACAGCAATTATAAGGTTTAGTTTTCTCTCTAAGAATCTCAAAGTACTTATCTGTCGTTATTCAATTGATTTTGTAGGATCCCCTTGAGAGTTGAGGAAACCAGCTATTTTATAACCAGCGAAATTAATGCAGAAACACCACATGCTGTGTTAACTATAAGAGCAGGATTAGGAATCACAACCTCCGAGTTTATGAAATGTTAGCCCATTAAATTATTCCAGTTTCCAGTGCCTATACAGCTTCTATTAACTGTGCTTCCAGTGCAGCAGTGAATCAAATAGCTAGACATTTTATGAACCTTCTGGTTTAAGGTGAAAGAAATCAATTAGTGTCAATTAACTTCATTCATGGATCAACCCCTGTCTTTACAATTCTCTATGATCGCATGTGGATCATTGTTAAAATGTCACATGCATAATGATTAGGCAAAACCATTTTAGAAGTTACAGTCATTTGTTTTAGTCTTCTATTAAATATCTTTAGCCTGGCATTCTCTGTGTCTGTTGTGTCTTTCAGTCAACTGAATTTGATTTTCTGCATTTACCATTCACTTCTGCCAAACTGTTTTATCTCCATGAGGTAAACATTACTCTGTTCTTTCCACTTATTTTATTTACATCGCTCATTATTTATTTTTAATTTTTAAAATTGTTCATTTTAAAGATGTGGGGTACAATTCAGGGTTAGATATACAGATATTCATTATGCAGGTACCCTTGCTGATGAGGTATGCCCACATCCCCTGTCAGTTTCCCACTACTGCCAATCCCTTTCTTATAGTATTATGATAATTGTTCAAGGTCCGCTTATGAGTGAGAACATGTGGTACTCATTTCTTTGTTTCTGTGATAGATCACTCAGTATTATTATAGACTCTAAGTCCATCCAAGTTGCTGCAAAGTTCATAATTTTGTCCTTTATGGCTGCATAATATTCCATCGTGTATATGTACCACATTTTAAAAATCTATTCCTCTTTCAATGGGCAACACAGTTGGTTCCATGTTTTTGCTATTGTGAATAATGCTGCAATAAACATGCGTGTGTGGGTATTTTTTTCATAGAGTGATTTGAGTTCCTCTAGGTATATACATTGTTTATTATTTTAACAATCATGCTGTTTCTTCTGACATAATACCATGTCCTTTATCTAACTCTCACCAAATTCTACTTATCATACTGTCTCCATAAAGTCTTTCCAGGAACTTCAAATTAAATGATCCTTCTCACTTTTAAATTCAAGTCACGTTTCTGTGTTATTAGGAATAGTAACAGTGTGTACTGTACCAATTCCTCTTTCCTTGAACATTTACTCAACTATCATTGTTACTTTATGTACTTATGTCTTCTCCCCTAAGAGATTAAAATCTTCCAAGAACAGGAACCATGATTTACCTTATGATTGGTCAGATAACAACTAACATGTTAATTTGCACTTACCAGGTGATTAATAAATGGACAGTGCAGAGATGCTGATCTATTTAGCAGCGTGTTTAAGTGAATTTGATGAATTCTAATGCTTTGGAAAACAGAGGAATTTTTTTTTTAACTTCTTGACTTGCTCCTATCAATAATATAAAGTAAGGGAATTACATATTTTTGTATTTTGAAATGAGGAATGGTTTAATAAAAACATATTTTTCATAATTTCCTAGCATTGAGTACGATGTCATTAGATAGCAGTTTAGTTTGCTGAAGGTAGGCTAAATAGCACAAACATTACAAATGTTTAAGATTAACATTCATGTTAATCTTGTCTTATAATAAAAATTAAGATACCATATTTAATGATTGGTCATTTTAATCTGTTGTCTACTTAGGCAGTCATTGGCTTGTGTACAAACAGTCAAGGGCTATCCCCAAAACAACATTAAAATCTTATTCTCCACCTGCAATTTTGACCACGCCATCCACATTTGTTACTACTTACTTCTACATTATTCAACTTCATGATTTTAACCCTCTGTATACAAGTGCTTATTTCAGAGTGCCCTAGACTACCTCATTTCTCTGTGTTATTATGTATGTTTTTCATTACATTTCTTTGCTCAAAATCCCACACATTCAATTAAATAAATATCTCTTGAATTATTAGCAGTAGAATAACTAGCTGCTGCTAATGAATCTACTGCTTGTGTCAAAATATTTAAGAAGGAATAAAATATAAATTATTTTATCAAGTTACTCAACTCTAAAATTTTTCCGAAGGAAACTATCAGAATTAAGTAATAACGTTCATATACTAAGATGTTCATTATAGCATTATTTGAAATGTGAAAATATTCGAACCCAAAACAAAGGAAGTAAATATAATGTATTCATAAACATTAATCAGCATATCAACATTAAAGAATATTGTAAAAATATATCATTTTTAAGTATCATTTTGTTGTGTAGTTGAGTGATTTGTTTTTCTATTATTGAGTAGTTTGAGTTCCTTGTATATTTTGGATATTAGCCCCCTTATCCAATATTCTTTACAATGTGAAAGAATATAGTAAAAATATATCATTTTAAGTTTTATTTTATTTTTAATTAATAAATAATAATTGGATATATATGTACGCACGCGCGTGCGCGCGCGTGTGTGTGTGTGTGTGTGTGTGTGTGGTACAATGTGATAATGTGATCTTTCCTTACATGTATACATTGTAGAATGAACAAATCAAGTTAACTGACATATCATCACCTCAAATATTCATTCTTTCTTTGTGGTGGTAATATTTAAAATTCTCTCTTTTAGCTAATTTGAAATATACAATACATTATTATTAACTATAGTCACCATGCTATGCAATAGATCACCAGAACTTATATCTTCTGTCTCACTTAAATTTTTACCCTTTGATCAGGTCCTCCATACCCACACCCCCAGTCTCTGATAACCACCAGTCTATATTCTACATTTAAGAGTTTTTTTTTCTTTTTTTAAATTACACATATAACTGAGATCTTATGGTGTTTGTCTCTCTGTGCCTAGCTTATTTCAATTAGCAGAACGTCTTCTAGGGTCTTCTCTGTTTTTGCAAATGACAACATTTCCTGCTTCTTAAATGCTAGTTTTCCATTTTGTATGTATACCATGTTTTAAAATCTATTTGTTCATTTATGAGCACTTTGGTTGCTTCCATATTTTGGCTATTGTGAACATTTCTGCAATAAACATGAGAGTGCAGATATCGCTTCAAAATACTAATTTAAATTCCTTTTCATATATATCCAGAAGTGGAATGGCTTAGTTTTTTTTTTTTTGAAAAAAGAAACCTGCATACTTGTTTTTAATGCCTGTTTTTTGTTTGTTTGTTTGTTTTTTGGTCAAAGTCTCACTCTGTTGCCCAGACTGGAGTGCAGTGGCACACTCATGGCCACCGCAGCCTTACCCTGCTGGGCTCAGGTGATCCTCCTGCCTCCGTTTTTCAAGTAGCTGGAAATACAGGTGTGGGATACCACACCCAGCTAATTTTTTGATTGATTGTGATGATGAGGTCTTGCCAATTGCCCAGGCTGCTCTTGAAACCCTGGACTCAGGCAATCCTCTTGCCTTCTCTTCCCAAAGTGCTGAGATTACAGGCGTGAGTCACCAGGCCTGGTTACATCTATTAATGTATTGGATTATGTTTGTGGTCTTGTGGATGTTGAACCAGTCCTACATCCCAGGAATGAAGCATACCTGGTCATGGTGGATGACTTTTGAGATGTGTTGTTGAATTCAATTTGCTAGAATCTTATTGAGAATTTTTGCATCTGTGTTCATCAAGGAGATTGGCCTGAAATTCCCTTTCCTTGTTGGATCTTTGCCAGGTTTATATATCAGTGTGGTGTTAGCTCATAAAATGATTTGGGGAGAGTTTCATCTTTCTTGATTGCCCAGAATACTTTCAATAAGATTTGTATCATCTCCTCATATGTTTTGTATTCAATTGGAAAGCCATCTGGTCCAGGGCTTTATTTTGGTAAGTAGATTATATCATTAGACACAGAAAAAGCTTTTGAAAAAATCCAGCATTTCTTCTTTAGTAAAAACCCTTGAACACCTAGGCATAGAAGGAACATTCCTCAAAACAGTAAGAGCCATCTATGATAAACCCACAGCCAACATGTTGCTTAATGGACAGAAGTTGGAAGCATTCCCCCTGAAAACGGGAACAAGGCAATGCTGCCCACTCTCACACCTTCTGTTCAACATAGTGCTGGAAGACCTTGCTAGAGCAATCAAGCAAGAGAAGGAAATCAGGAGTATCCAAATAGGAAAAGAGGAAGTTAAGCTATTCCTCTTTGCAGAGGATATGATCCTATATGTTGAAAACTCAGGAGAGTCTATCAAAATCTCCTTGCACTGATAAATAACTTTGATAAAGTTTTAAGGTATAAAATCATGTGCAAAAGCCAGTTGCATTTCTATACTCCAACAACAAGCAGGCAGAGAATCAAATAAGAAGCACAATCCCTTTCACGACAGCCACACACAAAAAAATGCATTGACATCTACTTAAGAAAAGTGAAAGACCTTTACAATAAGAACAAAAGAACATTGCTCAAAGAAATAAAAAATGACACAAGCAAATGGAGAAACATCCCTTGCTTATGGATTAGAAGAATCAATATTTTCAAGATGCCCATCCTACCCAAGGCAATATAAAGATTCAACACAACACCCATCAAATTACCAACATCATTCTTCTCAGACCTGGAAAAGACAGTACAGAAATTCATATGAAAACAAAAAGAGCACAAATAGCCAAAACAATTCTCAGCAGAAGGAACAAAGCAGGAGATACCACACTTCTGGACTTTAAACTTTACTATAAGGCTACAGTAATCAAAATAGCAAGTACAGGCATATAGACCCATTAAACAGGACAGAGACTCCAAAAGCAAAAACGACCTGTCATTCAAATCATCTTTGACAAAGCCACCAATAATAACCACTGGGACGAGGTGACCTTATTTAGCAAATGATGCTGGAAAAACTGACTGACTGTAAGCAGAAGAATGAAACAGGACGCTTATCTATCACCATATGCAAAAATCAACTCTAAATAGATCAAAAACCTAAACATAAAACCTCAAACTACAAGAAACCTAGAAGAAAACATAGGAAACACTCTTATGCATAATGGAGAAGGCAACCAATTCTTTTCTTTTTTCTTTTTTAGAAAGCAGGATTTATTGAGAGGACAGAAAAACTCCTTCAGTGGGAGGGGACCCAAAGGGGTTGCCTGGCAAACAATTCTTGATCAAATTCCCAAAAGTGTATGCCATGAAAGATAAGACAGACAAGTGGGAACTCATCAAACTGAAAAGCTTTTGCACAGCAGAAGAAACCATCAAGAGAGTGTGGAAGCAGCCAACAGAATGGGAAAAGTATTTGCTAATTGTGTATTATACCTGACAAATGCCTAATATCCAGGATCTACAAGGAACTCAGATAAGCCAAAAAGATCAAAAGCAGCCCTATTAAAAACTGGGCTGAGGACATGAAAAGACACTTCTCAAACGAAGACCGGTGAGTAGCCAACAGATACATGAAAAAACGCTCATCCTCACTAATCATCAAATAAATATAAATCGAAACCACACTAAGATTCATGCTAACTCCAGTGAGCATGACCCTCATCAATAAATGAAAAAAAAGAAAAATAGATGCTGGTGTGGATGAGGAGAAAAGGGGGTACTTTTACACTCTTGGTGGGAGTGCAAACTAGTCCAACCTCAATGGGAAATAGTGTGGTGATATTCAAAGAAACTAGAAATTGACATTCCATACAATTCATCAGTCCCCCTTCTGGGATTATACCTGGAGGAACAAAAATCATTCTACAAAAAGACACCTACACACACAGGCTTATTCACAATAACAAAAACACAGAACCAGCCCTATTACCCATCAAAAGTGAACTGGATAAAGAAAATGTGGTTCATATTCATGATGAAATATACAACCATAAAGAAGGACAAACTTATGGGCTTTGCAGCAAATTGGATGGAGTTGGAGACAATTATACTTACTAATCTATCACAGAAATAAAGAACTGAATACCGCAAATTCTCACTCATAAGTGGGACCTGAGCATTAGCCACAATAACACAAGGGAGGAATCAGCAGTAGCAGGACACTGCCAGGGCAGAGAGAAGAGATATGTGGCAATATAAAGCATACCTGGTCCTAAATCAGGGCAAGTGAGGATTGGATGGAGGCCCAAACTTCACCTGAAAGTAGATTACTTATATTCCTAATTCTGATTTATATTCTACATGTCTATAATAAATCAAGCTTAAAAAATATTAAAATTTTTTTAAGAAAGATAAAGCAAAGCATAGACCATCTTTCTGAAATTACAAGCCATGTTCAAAACTGCAATGAAAATTCTAATAAAAGTGACCTCAATTTTATCTAAAACAAAGAAAGAAACCTGCATACTGTCTACCAAAGTTAATGTACTAATTTACATTCCTATTAACAGTGTACAAGGGTTTCCATTTCTCCACACACTTATCAACACTTGTTATCTTTTTATAGTAGTCAATTTAAGAGGTATGAAGTGTTATCTTATTGTGATTTTAATTAGCATGCATGTGATGATTAGAGATATTGAGCATGTCTTCATAGATTTTTGGACCACTTGTATATCTTCATTTGAAAAAATATCTATTAAAGTCCTTTGCCCATTTTGTAATAGAGTTATTTGCTTTCTGTTATTGAGTAGTTTGAATTCCTTGTATATTTCAAATATTAGCCCCTTATCCAATGTACTATTTGCAAATATATTCTCCCAATTCATGTGTTGTCTCCTTTCTCTGTTGTTTCCTTTGCTGTGCAGAAGCTTTTTAGTTTGGTGAAATGCTATTTGTCTGTTTCTGCTTTTGCTGCCTGTGCTTTTGGTCTCTTATCTAAGATATCACTGTCTGGCTAATGTCTTGAAGTTTATCACTTATCTTTTCTTCTACTAGTTTTATATTTCCACTTTTACATTTAAGCCTTTAATCTATTTTGAACGGATTATTTTAAAAGAAATAAGATAAAGATCTAATTTTGTTCATCTGCATGTGGATACCTAGTTTTTCAGCACCATTTTTTGAAGTGTATTTTTCCCATTGTGAGTTCTGGCACCTTTGTGAAAAATCAATTGGCCATAAATGTGTGAGTTTATTTCTAGGCTTTTTATTGTAGTCCATTGATTGATGTATATATTTTTATGCCAGTACCATGCTGCTTTTATTACTATAGATTTGTAGTATATTTTGAAATCTAGTAGTGTGATACTTTTTTGTTCTTTTTGTTCAAGATGGCTTTGACTATTTGGAGTCATTCGTGCTTCCATACACATTTTAGGATTGTTTCATTTCTGTGAAGAATTACATAATTTTGATAGAGAGTCAATAGAATCTGTAGATCACATTGGGTAGTGTGGACAGTATGACAATATTAATTATTCCAATTAATAAGTACAGGAAATCATTTCATTTATTAGTGTCATCTTCAATTTCTCTTATCAATATTTTATAGTTTTCAGTATACAGATCTTTCACCTCCTTGGTTAAATTTATTATTAAATAATGTTTAGCTGCTATTGCAAATGAGATTGTTTTCTTAAAACTTTTAGCTAGTCTTTTGTTAGTTTTGTATGTTGATTTTGTTTTGTGTAACTACACTAAGTATCTTTATTATTTCTAACCATTTTTGAGTTGACTCTCTAAGGTTGTCTGCATACAAGTACATGTCATTAGCAAATAAATAGTTTCACTTGTTTCCTGTTTAAATGTCTTTTTTTTTTTCTTGTCTATTTGCTCTGGCTAGTATTTCAAAGTACTATGTTGAATAGAACTGATGAAAGTGAACATCATTGTCTTGTTTCTGATTTTTGAGAAAAAGTCTTGACCTTTTTATCATAGAATATGTTAGCTGTGTAATATGTCATATATGGCTTTATTATTTTAAAGAATATTTTTTGGTATCTAATTTTTAAGCCTTTTTATCATTGAAAGGATGTCGAATTTTATCAAATGTTTTTTCTACATCTATTAAGATGATCATATTTTTTTGTCCTTTACTCTGTAAATATATTATTGATTTGCATATGTTGAATCATTCTTGCATTCCAGAAATAATTTCCACTAGATCAAGGTGATGAATTTTTTTAAATGTACTGTTAAATATGGTTTGCTAGCATTTTGCTGAGGAATTTTGCATCTATATTTATCAATATTATTGACTAGTTTTCTTTTTTTTCTTATAGTGTATTCACATGGCTATGGTATAAGTGTAATGCTGGCTGCATTAAATTAATTTGGAAGAATTTT
>CAUYQG010068290.1:0-13189 GCA_963574415.1 Tarsius wallacei
TCTCAGTGGCACTGCGATGATAATACAGTGGTGGTTTGATGTCAGTGCTGACTGAACCTAGTCCAGCCCAGTCAGCTCCTTAATGCCCACTTGGGAGGAGAGCTGTGGCCCAGAGGAACTAAACCTGTGCTGAAACAGAAGAC
Organism: Tarsius wallacei; assembly: GCA_963574415.1. Taxonomy (NCBI): domain Eukaryota; kingdom Metazoa; phylum Chordata; class Mammalia; order Primates; family Tarsiidae; genus Tarsius; species Tarsius wallacei. Next base: position 144 of record CAUYQG010068290.1, read on the forward strand.
CAATTGTCCTGTACTCTGAAAACATCATGGCTTTATAATAATGGCTCCCAATGGGCCTCCCTGCATCCTACTCACACAGTTGTGTGGTTCTGAAGCCTCATGGCACAGCAGGGCCTGGCAGGTATCTTGGAATTCAAAGGTGGGGGGGGGGAGTTGGGGAACAGGGAATTTTTGGTTCCTGAGAGCCAGCTTGAGCTGTATTTGGGTTCCTGCCTTCTCCTGGGGCATGTAGTTTCAGTGATTTGTAGACACATCCAAAATAATAGAATTTGAGGAATTTGATTTGAGCTTCATAATCCATCATTTTATCATCACTTTAGTTTTTGGAGGTGTATAAGGTGCTTTCAAATTTCACATACACATGCTATAACCACCACAGGGATCATATTCCTTTATTGTCCAGTATGGGAAAACCACGTTTATTCATCTTTAATGATTTAATTTTATGGCTGGGCGTTTTATCCCTAAAACTGGCAGAGATCAATAATCAAGGCCCGTTGTAGCCAAACTTTCAATGAATCAGGATATTTTAATATTTGAGAAGTAGCTATTCTGAGTAGGTGGTGAGTCTTCACATATATAAGCCATCACCTCCTCGCCTCCCTGTTGTCATCTGTTGTTAATATTTACATCCTATTGCTTTCATACCACAAACCCATCATGAACTGTTTCTGATTGTTGCAGATTTTGTTCAGCCTGTATCCGGATCAAGGAAAATTCTGGCAGCTGTTGGCTGTGTCCCCACTGGAGAGCTACTGTATCCAAAACATGCTCTGAGGCTCACCAAGCACTGAGACTCTCAAGAGCCGTACTGTGTGGGTGTGTGGTCCCTTGTGCCTGGCTGTGTGTCTCAGAACAGAAGGCGGGGCTGCAGGGAAGCTTGTGGGCAAGCAGTGACGGCAGTTCCACTCATGGCCTGGTTTACCCCAGATCCTGGTGCTGTGCTCCCCCCATCCCACCCTTTATGCACTCGGCTTGGTGATTCCTACTGACCTGCCTTCAGGTTTACTGACTCTTTCCCGACTGTGCCACCTGGTTTTGATGACTGCTGTGTCTACTCATACCACCACTTCTCTTGTTTTCTTGTATGCCTTAGATGGTCCTGAGGCCAGTCATTTTTAACTTTGGAGATGAACACACTTCTTAAAGCATTAGTGTGGGGTTGGGTGAATCTAGCAAAGGGCTGGCTGTTGAGGTTTGTGGTTGCCATGGCAACCCACAGTGAGCCAGACACTGGCTCTCCAGATCTGGCTCTGTGTCCACCTTCCTGCTGGGGTCTGTGCTGCCTACCCCTCCTACCTTCCCTCACCACAGGGGTTCTCACTGCGCCCTCTGGTGCAGATCTGATGCACTTCCCAAGCATGTTATCCTCCCAGAGGGGAGATGGAGGCAGGGAGTGGGTGGAGTCTGGCCATGCCTCTTCCCCAGCTGCACGGTGGGCCCCACTTTCTCAGGGACTACCCCAGTCTTCCATGGGAGTGCCCGCAGGGCTTCCTGGAGGATTAACCTGCAAGAAGATGTGCACACCCCTGCCTGTGCCTCCTAGGGTCCCACACTCGACCTGGAGTGATTTTTAAGTTTTCTGGTTCATCTTACCTGCTTCTAGAGTGAGGTGGCACCTGTCCTAGGGAAGCTGCTCCTCCCTGCAGCCACCTGTCTCGCTCTAGATTTGCAGGGATTGGCATGTCCTGCAGACACTCTCCAGAACAGGGAGTGGGTCATTAACTTCCATCTGTGTTGTGTTTTCTGTTGGGTTAGTGTATGGGTGGTGCTGCCCCAGCTCTCTACTACTCTCCACACCCGAGACCACGAGTAGGAAGCCTCTTCTGGAATAGATGTTGAGATTAAAACGCCTGCACACAGACACCCCTGAAGTCCCTGGTGCTGTGCAGGGTGGTCCTGTGAGGGTCCTGGGAGAGGCAAGTATGGGGGGGGGGGCGGATGTAAGCTGGTCAGATATTTCTAATGATTGTCTTTTAAAAGGAGCTAATTTATTTAGAGAGCTAAGTGACAAGATGCCATTTCTTTAGTATCACTAGTTGATAATTTTGTGAACTGACACTTTAGGAAGGGGGATCATTTTCCTGCAGTCACCTGAAACCTGTTGCCTAGTTTTGCTTTCTCCAGTCCTGGGGAGGCCCCTGTGCTTCCCAGAACAGTCCCTCCTCAGTGAGCCCTTCTGCAGGAAAGACTGGCTGAGGCCCTCAGGGATCTGGGGAGGTGAGGATGGGGGTGCCGGTGGGTCCCTGTGCTGCCCTCCACTGTGGACAGGGTAGCTCCATGCCAGCTGGCGTGTGCACACGTCTTTGCACTCTCAGCAGTTGGATTTTTCTTTTTTCCTTTTCTGAGCTGGAGTCTCTGTCATCCAGGCTGGAGTGCAATGACACGTGCATGACCACCACAGCCTCGACCTGCTGGGCTCAGGCTATCCTTTCGCCTCAACCTTCCAAGTAGCTGGAACTACAGGTACATGCCACCATGCCCAGCTAATTTTTAAAAAATTTATTGTAGAGATGAGGTCTAGCCAAGTTGTCCAAGCTGGTCTTGAACCTTGGGCTCAGGCAATCCCTTCACCTCCAACTCCTAAAGTGCTGAGATTATAGGTGTGAGCCACCACACCTGGCCTTTTTTTTTTGAGTCAGGGTCTTATTCTGTTCCCAGGTTGGAGTGAAGTGGCATGATCACAGTTCACTGCAGCCTCACCTTTCTGGGCTTAAGCAATCCTGCCTCAGCCTCCTTAGTGGCTGGGACTATAGGTGTGCACCACCACTCCTGACTAATTATTTTTTATTTTTTGTAGAGTTGAGGACTTGCTGTGTTGTCCAGGTTGGCCTTGAACTCCTGGGCTCAAGCAGCCCTCCTGCCTTGGTCTTCCTGGGATTATAGGAGTGAGCCTTCGTGCCTGACCCTCTGTACATCTTTAGTTGTGTCTGAGCTTTGGTCAAAGCCTTTCCCTGTGAGACGACTGAACTGTGTGGTCGGACAAACTGTGCTTCTCATTCTCATGCCTTGACCTCCTCGTCACCTCCATGGTTGGGGAGAGCCAAGACGCCCCACTGCGTTCCTGCTCCCATGGGACCTGCTCAGAGCCTGGCCTCTCTGTGTGTGACTTCCTGCAGGTGGTTGTGACCTGCTGCCCAGGCCGATCAAGACCCTGAGGGAGACACTGGATCCTGTCTAAAACTGTCTGTGGTGAGACACAGGAAGGAGGGCAAAGTCCTGGGGAGGCTAGCAAAGACACACTTGGTGTCTGCCTACCCGTGAGCAGCCTGATCAATTGGTGGATGTCCCAGGGGAACACAGAAGGCAGGACACGAAGACCAGATCATGGCAAATAAAAGCCCTCTGTTCATCCCACCAAGGCCCTAGTGCATCACTTTTATTCTAAAGCATTTTGCAGAATTTCTTTCCAGGCAGCCTGAGTGCACCAGCTCCTGCCCGGGACCTGGTGACCTGAGTCTCTCCCAGCAAGTGGCAGGAGGCCCGTCTCTCTTGGCAGCAGGGGTGGCCAAGGTGCCCTCTCTGTTTTTCCATGAGTGCCCTCAGGCTGGGCCACCCTACCCACCTTGAGCCCAGGTGCTGCAGAGACCCTGCATGTCCCAGGAACCGACTATAAGGAGAAGCTGGGGCCTGGAGGGTGGCTCCAAAGTGTGCTAAGTGCAGGCCTGAGGAGGAGGTTGCTCAGGCTGGTTTTGAAAGGCTCGCAGCAGTCTCCTCACGACTGTCGCCTAGCAAGGAGCTCTGTGCTTCCGCCTGGGCCTCTGGCAGGCCCTCTGGACAGGCCTGGATGAACAGCACTGTTGTGATGGGAAGGGCTGGAGAAAGGAGCCCTTCTCCCCTAGCCAGGCATGGTGAGGGCGGTGTTCTCTTGTGAGCGTCTGTATTTCCCTGCTCAGTCAGGCCGTGCCAGCTCAGTCACTGCAGGGCTTTATTTTAGAAGTCTGTAATTGCAGGCACCTGAAGATCTTTGTGACTGCTAGGAGGGAGGCCTGCCAAAGGCTCCAGTTCATCGGTGAATGAATGGTGGCCAGCAGTCTTCATGTGCAGGTCAGCTAGGGGCACCCTCCGTTTCTCTGTCCCTCTTGCCTTTCTTTCTTCCTCTGTCTTCTTTCTTTTCTGCCTCCTCCTCTTCTCTTCTGTGTTCGTTTCTCCATCTTTCCCTCATTCCCTCCCTCCCTCTCTTTCCCTCTATAGGGTCCATTTTCCCCTCTCATCCAGTGATGTAGCCTGGGCTCTCAGAGAAGTGCTTCGTACTGTGTAGGGCAGGAAAGGACACATTTCCCCACCCTTCCCAGTCCTCTACCTGCAGCCCTGGAGAACAGACTCACAAAAGACATATTGACAAGACGAACGCAAACACATATATTTAGTATGTCTTATCTGACACGAGAGATGCCGTAAGAACACAAGGCCCAAAGAACAGTTGGCCTGTGTTTTATTCCAGGTTTGATGAAAGGCAGAGAGCTGTGGAAAAATGTGGTCGGGCACAGGGTATAAGCTATGGCAGAAAATGGTCGACACTGGGAAAGGTCTGCATGTGTGAACTCTTGTAGGGTTATTGATGCGCCTCTCCTTCTGTGGAGCAGGTGCGCATCCCATGAGGGTCTCATGGCTTGCTTCAGTACAGTAAGGCATGGCGACTTAGATTTGGAGAAGAAAAAGGCTGGAGAACTGTGGCTGATGTGGCCGGGTCTGCAGGTGGTAAGTCTCTCCAGGCACTGCCTTCTTTCCCTCACCCCTGTCTTACCAAAGGAGACCGAGTGTCCCTACCCTCACTTCCATCTTACCAGAGAAATGAGGCCATGTCTCTCTCCCCACATCTTTGTTTTCTTAGTGAAAGGAGGCTGTGTCTATCTCCCTACCCTTTATCTTTCTAGAAAATGGAGGCTGTGTATCTCTCCCTCACCTACATCTTCCTAGAGAAAGGAGGCCATGCCTTGCTCCCCATTACATAGTCTTCCTAGAAAATGGAGTGAAGGCCATATCTCTCTCACCTCCATCTTCCTAGAAAATGGAGGCCATCTCTCTCTCTCTCTCTCACCTTCTGCTTCCTAGACAATGGAGGCTGTGTCTGTCTCTTTCCTCTAACCTCCATCTTCCTAGAGAAAGGAGGCTATGTCTCTCTCCCTCACCTCTGTTTTCCAAGAGAATGAAGACCATGTCTCTCTCCCCACATTTGTCTTCTAAGCAAAAGGAGACCATGTCTTTCTCCATCATCTCTGTCTTCCTAGAGAAAGGAGTCCATGACTTTCTTCCCTTACCACTATTTTCCTAGAGAAAGGAAACCATGTCTCTTCCCTCACCACCATCTCCCTAGTGAAAAGAGGCCATGACTGTCTCCCTCAACTCCATCTTCCTAGAGAAAGGAGGCCATGTCTCTCTCTCCACACCTCCATCTTCCTAGAGAATGGAGGCTATGTCTCTCTCCCCACCCCTCCATCTTCCTAGAGAAAGGAGGCCATGATTCTCTGCCATTTTCTTAGAGAAAGAAAACCATGTCTCTTCCCCTCACCACTGTCTACCTAGTGAAAGGAGGCCATGACTCTCCCTCAATTCAGTCTTCCTAGAGAAAGTAGGCCATGTCTCTCTTCCCATAGGTCGGTCCTTCTAGAGAAATGAGACTGTGTCTGTTTCCCCTCACCTCCGTCTTCCTAGAGAAAGGAGGCCATGTCTCTTTCCCCTGACCTCCATCTTCTTAGAGAATAAGGCCATGTCTCTCTCCCCTCATCTCTGTCTTCCTAGTGATAGGAAGCTGTATCTCTCCACTCTCACCTGTCTTCCTAGAGAAAGGAGGCCATGTCTCTCCCCCTCGCCTCTGTCTTCCTTGCGAAAGGAGGCCATGTTTCTCTCCCCTTATCTCTGTCTTCTTAGAGAAAGGAGGCCGTGTCTCTCTCCTCTCACCTCTATATTCCTAATAAGGAGACCATGTCTCTCTCCCTTACCTCTGTCTTCCTAGAGAATGGAGGCCATATCTCTCTCCCATCACCTCCATCTTCCTAGAAAGGAGGCCATATCTCTCTCCCTCACCTCCTTGTTCCTAGAGAATGGTGACTGTATCTCTCTTCCCTTACCTTCATCTTTTTAGAGAAAGGAGCTTGTTTCTCTCCCCTCACCTCTGTCTCCCTAGAGAAAGGAGACTATGTCTGTCTCATTCTCCTCCATCTTTCTAGAGACTGGAAGCTGTGTCTCTCTCCCCTCTCCTCCATCTTCCTAGAGAAAGGAGGCCATATCTTTATTTCTTCACCACCATCTTCATGGAGAAAGGAGATTGTGTCTCTCTCTTCACAACTTCATTTGCCCAGGACTCTGATTCAGAGAACTTCAGGGATGATGCCCCCCAAAAATATTTACTAGGGACATCTAAATGGTGGGACCCGCTGTAGTTTTTGGAAAACTGGAAAATGTGTAAGATGGAGTTCCTTACCTTGAGGAACTGGGTCATTTAGGGGAACATCTGAAACATGTGGACTAAACTATTTAATAACAGAGCATGCACGATCAGCAACAGCATGTGAACAGGAGTGACAGATCCACTTTCAGCAGATGCGGGGATAAGGAAAGGTCAAGAAGAGGAGTGCATGCTAAGACCCAGAAAGAGGCTCCAGGGGGTCTCCAGGCATGGGGGGACCCTGGAGGCAAAGGCAACAGCTCAGAGGGCAGCTTGGGACGGTATAGCCGGGCCTGGAGTTGCTGCTGACCCCGAGACTTCAGAGTGACTTTGAGCCCTAAGTGTGAGGTGGGTGTCTGAAAGGCAGAGAAAGGTGGATGGGATTTGGTGTCTGGGGCTTTGGAGCACTCTGTTCGGTTGTTGACTTGCAGGATGTGTCACTTGGTACCTGGTCATCTCACGAGGTGTGAGACCCCAGGATGAAGGCCTGGTGGGCTGTTGATGCACCATCAACACTCCTTAATGGGAGGTGGGAGCCCATCTCCTGGGCATTGGTGGTCTCTGGAGTCCACTCTGCACCCAGATATTTCTCTCAACCCCCTCCTTCATCTGCTCTGGGAGGGACCAGGACAGGAACAGTTCTGGGTGCAGGAGGAGCAGCCATGTGTCTTTGGGCTTTAGCATGCTCTGCCTCATGTGACTTCTGTGTTCTGTCCACCCCCAGGAGCCCACATTGCAGCATGGCATGTGGAGGGGCTTCTGGCCCCTGCTGCCTGTGGCCCCCGGGCAGCAGGCCTGATTAGCATGTTCTCTACCAGGAGGTTCTGTACAGTAGAAAACGATGACCACAAGAAGGAAGTCCCCACTCCTGACAGTCCAGCAGACACCTGGCAGCAACAAGATTCTGCCTCCCTGTGCCTACTCCTCTGGGGGATTGGGGAAGCATAAAGGCACTGACTATGGAACTGCCCTGAGACCTGAGAGACCTGATACGACACAGAAGCATGTGTGGAATCACTGTTCCCCCCACAACGGCTTTCTCTTCTGGGTCAGGGTGTCTGGGCCAGCCACTATGGAGAACACAGGTCATGTTGAACATCCCATGCCCCTGGGTCTTGAAGCAGAGGTGGGGGGCCCAATTGCACCACACACACAGGTGGGCTGTGGGTGCTAGGGGAGATTGAGGTGGGAGGAGCCTCTTCTCATGACAGCTCTTTGGTGCTCATGAGCCCTCCAAGAAGTGCCCAAGGAGTTTCTGCCTCTCACAGCCGTGAATAGCACTGATTTAGCCAGTTTCAGAATGCTTATTTTCAGTTCTTTTTGTGATTTCTCACCTTACATGCAGGAGCCTGATGCCTCAGGATCTGGATGTGGATGCATCTGGGTTAGTCTGTTCATCCACACAGCCTTCCTGCCCACTGCTCCTGGGTCTGGGGATGTGGGAAGGAGTGAGTGCTATGGTGGTTGCCAAAAGTGGAAGCAGGGATAACAGTCAGCAGGCCTAGGGAGACACCACTTGGACCACAGGCAGAGGGTGCTGGGCATGGTCACTAATGCAAAGCCACCTGTGTGAGAAGCGTGGGCTCGAGGCCGCACTGGCTGGAGGCGGGGCAGTGCCCTGCCCAAGAGGGTGTGCGGCCTGAGAGGGGCGGGAGTAGGGGGCTGCTCCTCCTCGCCTTGCTTCACCTTGACTCTGCCCAGCTGTGAATGTCAGTGGCCACACGGATTCCACGCTGCTGCAGGTAGAGCTGGCGGGGGCCCTCATGGCCGGCGGGCCGAGTCGTCCTGGGAGAGAAGAGCATGTCATGGTGGAGGTGGCCCACACAGAGGCATCTGGCTTCAGGCGGCGGCGGCCACAGCAGGTTACGTTTGTAATTCATTTGAAAGGAGCTGTGAAATCTGATTTCATCTTGTGGTAGGTTGAGTTTCCTTCTGGATGGGTTTGATGACACGGCTGTCAGTCAAGCCATTGACTCTCATCTTTTGCTTTACCTTTGAGATTCTGTTTCCCCTTTCACTAAATCACTATAAAACTCTTCCACTTCAGTGAGATCAGGCTTGTGAGCGCTTTATTCTGGGCTGTTGGACTGGGTCATTCGGGAAAAATGTCTGTTTGCAAACAGTTTTTGGTGTTTGTCAAAGTGTAGTGAACACTGGGCCTTATGCCATGGTCCAAGGACTCTCCAGCACCACAGCTCCTTGTGTTTGTGGCACGGTGGAAGCTGTGCATAGATCCCTCGCCTTTGCAGCGACATTGGTGGGTCCATGCCCAGCCCTGCCTCTGCTCTTTCTAATAAGTTGACATACCCAAAGTGCCCACATGCAGACCCAGCTCTAGAGACACATAGAATACAGATCTTTACTAAAGGATTTTTAAAAATACATTCTTTCCAAACACCAACATGTTTGAGAGGAATTTCTGTCATGCATGCATGTCTCTGCCTAGCCAGTTTCTTTGTGCTTTGTGAGGGAGGCTCATGTCTGTTGAGAGCTCCTTCTCTGGGGGCTCCCGTGAGTCTTCCCGCCCCTTTGCCCCCCTCAGCTGATGTTTTCCATTACCGCGAGGGGCAGGCCAGGCTTGCCTGCAACAGATGAAACTTCATGCTGGGTCTGCCTTGCAGGGGCTTCCGTGACACAGGGGTGTGGGGTGGAGAATGTTCTGGTGGGTTTGTGGTCCCAGGTTGCAAGCAGGAAGTAGTTCTTAGGACTTAGAGCTCAGAAGACTTCTCTGGGTTTCTAAGAACTTGCAGTGATTTATTTTTCCCATAGCAAATCAGTGTTTGCTTCTTTGCCTTTTGTACCTTTGTGCATGAATCCTGCATTTGCTCTTTTGTGTTCTTTTTTAAAACAAAGCCCTCTGTATTCTGGAAATCTCTAGCTCCTTGACACCTGGGCCAGCTTCTCATGTGAGGGATGTGGGAGCCCAAATGAAATGCACCCCTGGACTGCTCTCCCTCTTGTTCTTACACTAAACAAACACATGTATAGTGCTAGGTCCCGGGGATGTCTTGGGGGTAAAGACTTACCACAATATATGCTTGGACTTTTGCAGGTCACTCACAATTGGACAATATATTTAAATCCCAGAAGCAGCGAGCGGGCAGTGGTGAGCAGAACCTTTGAGGTGCTGGGCAGGTGGGTTCTCAGGTGAACAATGCACTGGACAGATTCTCTGGGACACGCTTTCCTTTAGACTCTGACCCATGGTACACTGAGTTTTGGCCCAGAGAGTGCCAAATGTGGCTCGGACAAGGCACTCCTGCTGTGTAGACAGCGAGTTCACAGGCTGTGGAGGGGCATGGTAACCTTGCATGTCACAATGTAAGAGGATAGAGTGCAGGATCCACTATGAAGCAAATGTTGTTTTTTAGTTAATGTTCCGATTTCACTGATATCATGGAGCTGTAAAATGGGGAATTCTAGGAAATTTCAGGACTCTCTCTGTTTTTTAAAAAATAATGCCAGTTCACACTCAATCTGCCTTGGCTATAGGACTGGTCAGTTCAGGCTGCCATAATGCATCCCACAGACTGGGCGGTTTCAGCATCAGACACTCATTGTCTCATGGTTCTAGAGGCAGGGAGTCCAAGGTCAAGGTGTTGACAGGGTTTGTTTCTCCCGAAACCTCTGTCCTTGGCTTGCTGATGGCTGTCCTTCCAGGTGTGTCTGTGTCCTGATTAATCCTCTTGGTTTAGGGTCACTGCGATGGCCTCACTGAATTTCTGTCACCTCTTTAAAATCCCTATCTCTAAATGCAGCCATTTTGTGTTTTGGTGGGGTTTAAAATATTACTTTTTTTTTTTTTTTTTTTTTTTTTTTGCGGGGGAACACAATTTAGCCCATAAAAGTCACCGACTGGACTTTTAAAGAGTGCTTCAGTGTCAGCATGCCATAAATGCATGGGTTCTTGCATCCTCTGCATGTGGTGCTTCCATTTATGGGACTGACATTTATGCTGTTGGTTTGTTGTCTGTGAGCAGGTGACACAGGCCCAGCGAGGAGGAGGAAGGTAGTGACAGGGCTCAAGTCTTCCTCGCAGGCCTGCTCCTCAGTCACGATGGAGTGGTACCTGTGGAGCCTGTGTTACCTGGCTGGCTGGCCACAGGGGTCTGTGCTCTGATCTCTTCTGTCTGGGTTCGGTATTGGGCTGAGTCGCCCTGGGATCCATTCAGGCTCTGTGTGGCCGTGGCTGATGGGGAGGGAAGGACCCTGATTGTTGACCTGACTTTGTCTCCCTTCCCGACTGTAAAGTCTTGGCTTTGTTCTGCAGAGAGGTGGTGTACATCAGCGTCCGGGCCTCCCTCCAGCAGACTCAGGTCGTTCCTCTCCTGATGGCTCATCAGTACCTCCCTGCAAGTGTGGAAGCACAAGTGACCATCGCTGCAGCCATCCTGGCGGGGGTCTATGTGCTGATCATATTTGAGGTAACCCTCCCGCCTGATCCCCTGATCTATCCGTGCCACAGCAGGGTGTTCTAAACCTGGTAGACATCCTGGATGGGCTCAGTCCTGACTACAGATCAAACTGGATCAATGTTCCTGAGAATTAGCGTGCCCCTTGCTCTAGGTAAAGAATGGAGCTGTTCTGGAATATTTGCTCAATCTTGGCAACTGATGTGAGCTAGATGAATTTTGGGAGGACCTGCAAGAGTGCATGTGAGAAAATGGATGTGTATATGAGTCTCTACCCTTTTCCTGCTGCTCGCTCCAAGTGTGACCTTGAGGGGTGACTGTGAGGGAACACGTTGGAATCCTCTGAGACTCAGGGTCTGCATCTGCATAATGGGTGCATTACTATGCCCCTGCCTGTGTGGAAGGCTTGTGCCCATGAAGGGGATGTGGAAGCCCTTGGGATATGTGCGGGAAGGATTCTTGTCTGTGACAATTATTGACTTGGCTGATGGGCACTTCCACAAATGTCTCCAGTCCCACCAGTTTGAAGTTTCTGGGAAGTTTTAAGTGTGACTGTAACTTCAACAGCAGGAAGCAACATGCAAACACTTCCTGGGCTGGGCAGGCCCGTTGCTGATTTATCTGTGAAGCCAAACTCACAGCAGTGTGGACAGGAATGTTGATTCAGGAAACACAGCCTGGAAGGTCAGCGGATGGGGTGTCTTTGAGGTGGGGCTTCCTAGTGAGTGTGGGCTAGGTCTGAGAAGTCTTTTGGAGTTGCTAAGGAGACAGTGGCAGGAAGTTCAGAACTTTGTGTTGGTTGTCTCATCTGCTTGGTGAGGAGGGTTGGCCCTGGCAAGTGGAGCCACAACTGCCTCTCAAGGTCCACTCAAGGCTTAGTTGTTGTGTCTCTTATGCCTCTTTTATGCCAGAACAGCTTGGCTCCCTCCATTCTTCATTATTTTCTTTTAAAATCAATGTTATGATTGTTTGGGGGTTCCCACGACCATGCTGTGGTTTGTTACAAAGACTCACAGACTCAGGCAGCTGTGCTGGGCTGTGGTTTGTTACTGTGACCAGCTGAGGACACCTGCAGAGCCTGGAGGAAGGTCTTCTGAAGGTCTCCCCTCTTGGGAGGGCCAAAGAAAGCCCAGGGCAACCTCCTGGGAACTCTGAGTTCTTGTGGGGGTAGGTCGGATAGGCACCCTTAGCTCACCCAAGTTCCAGACTCCCTGAAGAAAAACAGGTGTTTATTTGATATAAATCCCATTTTTATATAGTCTAGGCATGCTGTATCAGCAGAGTACACTGACCTAGGCCCACCAATCAGTCTCTTCAGTCAGTAACAAGGGAATATCCCAGAAGCTGAGTACCCAGCAGCCAGCCAAGGGCTTACCTCAGAGCAAGCCCTTCCCAAGGTGGCGTCCTCAGATCAGGCTAAATCTTTCCTGCAGTTGGAAAGTCCTAATCTGTGATTCTGTAGAACATCCTACACCCTGGATGGGGCTGGCCCCTCATGGGGCCAAGTTATTACTCTGTTCCCTGTTCTCTGTGGACTGCAGTTAGATCTGATGCCCTCAGGTTCAAGCTTAGGGCCTCTGGATACGTCCCAGGTGTGCAGGGAGCCTGGGCTGCATTGAGGGGCAAGAGCAGTGTACATGCCCTGCTGTTGAGTATGCTGAGCACTCAGTGCGTTTAGGTAGTATCTGTCCAGCTCTCTGTCACCTTTTCTTCTGATGGGTTTAGTATCCACTGGGGACCACTGCCTGGCTCAGTTATTAATTAGCATTTCACTAGTGTTTGCAATAAACTTTCTCTCATTCCCTCTGCATGTATACACAAGCCATTCTGTATTGAAGAGCTTTCTCCTATCCAGCTTTGTTAACGTGAAACAGTTCATGCCAGAAACACAAGATAAATCACTTTCCTTTAATTATCAATTTTCACAGTAATGAGTTGTTGTTGCCTTGGTAACTTCCAGTGGTGTCCACTGAGTTATTCAATTACTCTTTCCATTTTTTTCTGAGTATTATTTTGAACTTATAGATTTAATCAATTCAATGTGCTTTAATTAGTTACAATCATTATCGATTAAAAAACCACAGTCCATTGCCAATTTATTTTTAAAAAATGCTTGTTATTCTAGAATTTGTTTGCCTTGTTTTGTACAGTTGTACACCTTGGAAAATTACATAATTTGTAAAGATTTATCAACCTTTCATTAATTAATGGTCATTATGAATGGCCATTTGGAAGAAATACTTTCC
>CAUYQG010068294.1:0-19101 GCA_963574415.1 Tarsius wallacei
TATTTCAGCTCCCTTAAAGATAAAAAAAAAAAAAGAAAAGTCTTGTCATTAAAAAAACAACAGATTCTGGAGAGGATGTGGGGGAAAAGGGAACACTTTTACTCTGTTGGTGGAAGTGTAAACCTAGACAACCTATGTGGAAAACAGTGTGGCAATTTCTTAGAGATGTAAAGTTCGACCTTTCATAAGACCCAGCAATTTCTCTTCTGGAAATATACCCAGAGGAACTGAAATTATTCTATAGAAAAGATACCTGACACACATGTTTATTGCAGCATTATTCACAATAGCAAAAACATGGAACCAACCATGCTGTTTATAGAAGCTGAACTGGATAAAGAAAATGTGGTACATATACATGATGGAATATTATGAAGTCATAAAAAAATTAAAATGATGGACTTCGCAGCAAGTTGGACAAATAATACTCAGTGATTTATCACAGAAACAAAGATATGAGTACCACATGTTCTCACATATAAGCGGACCCTGAACATATATCATAATGGATTGCAGACCCTGAACATTTATCATAAAGAATTGGCAGTAGTGAAACACTGCCAGGGGAGGGAAGAGGGCCACATAACATCAATAAGGGTACCCAAACTTTACCTGCACAGTGACCACTTATGTACCTAACCCTGAATTGTACCCATCTTTAAAATAAAAAAAAAAGAAAGAAAGAAAATAAAAGTCTTGTCACGATTCTTTCTGAGTTTACTGCCCCACACCTCTGTTTCACTACCATCCTTGCTGGGTTATCCCGCTAGAAGTTTTTTCAAATGTGAAAGGACTATCTTACTCTTTGTGAAAGTCCTTTAAATGCTTACCTAAGGTATCCAAACCATGCATCTCAGCACACCAAGTCTTACAAAATCTATTCCCCTTCTACTTCCACTTTGCATAATCTATACTTCCACAATATGTATTGTGGGCATCGGTTCATAATATCAAAACGAACTTAATGACCTTCCTCTGACTTTGTTTACCCTTCAAACCTCAGCTCTCAATTATTTAGCTCTCTTTGTCTGAACTACAAGATCTATATTGGAGCTTCTAGCTTTGTGCAGATTGTAAGTGCTCCTATTTTGCTAATAATCACAACTACCTATCATTATTTTTGTATCCCCTTCTATGAGATCATGAGATATTTATGAGCAGGTACCATTTCTTTATCAAATTTCACACCCCTGTGTCTAGCGTGGATTGATTGTCACGTAATAGACATTCAAAGATTGCTTGTTTGAGGGATTAATTAACTTTTTTTGTTGTTGTTGTTAAATTGAACAAAACCACTCTATACTCAGAAAAGTTAAAGCAATTCTAAATTGGTGGAAGTAACTGAATTCATCCTGGTAACTAAATAATAAAAATATTTCAATGTTCATATGCTCAAACAGTCTAATATCAGTAATAGACTCTATTCTTTTCAGGGTGCATGTGTTTTGGAAGCAAACACCTTCTTCATTAGCACATTTGGGCTTTTTTTTTTTGGAAGAAATTAATTTTTTACACAGCAACATCTACTTTTCACTTTAGTTGAAATTGGCAAAACTACCACAGGGAAGAATTGACATTTTCCATCAATTTCTAGAAAGTGCAGTAGTACCAAATGTCATCAGACTTGAGTTATATTGGGAATTATTTTGAACGGCTCATGTACATGCTTGCAAAGTTTAATGTCAATCCTAGAGGCATAACAAGTAGGGCAATCTAGTGTGTAGAGCACCAGGCTGGCCCTAAGGTTACTGAGTACTGCATTTGGTTCAATCAATCAAACACTTTTGGACACGTTTTTGTGGTACTCATGTTGGACTAAAACTCTGTAAGACTCAAAAAGAGGTAGGGGATATAGTCTTTTTTTACAAAGTCAGTCTAGATGAGGAGGCACATATTCACAAATACAAATGTTGACTAAGGCGTAAGAAGGTTAATTCTACTGTATAGCTATAGAAAATATGTCTTTTAGCTCATAGTCATAGAGCATGGAAAATAAAATCCTCAATTGAGTTACACATTTCTAAAGACAGGTAGTTTTTTGCAAATTGCTGGCTGCGGGGCTCAGACAATGAGAACACAGGAACTAGAAAAATTTAAGATGCAAGTAGATTGGAATAACTGTGGGTCTTTTAACTATGGGACCCTGGGGTAGATGATTGAAAGATGAATATCAACTGAAGAGGCTGCGTGGGTGTGGTCCTGGGAAAGATGGTTACAGGATGAACATCTAATAAAGAGGTTGGAGTAAGGGTGATCCTGGAGTAGATGGTTACAGGACAGGAATCAAGTGAAGAGAATGAATTAGGCATAATCCTGTAATAGATGGTTACAGAATGGACATCAAATGAAGAGACTGGGGTCGGGGATTGAAGAGAAGCAATATGAACATAAGAATAGACCCAGAATTCAGCATGGAAAAGCACACACATGAAGTTAGATGGAGTGTTGCAGGAGATCAAACTTTTTTCTATCAGCTAGTGTTAGGTTGGAGGTGAATCTGAGAATGTCCCAGTACCACCATTTCTTCAGGTGCTGTACAGTGATAGGTCATCAACAGAAGGCAGGTTGTGGGCTGTGACTCTAGTAGGACTTTGATTTGGCTATTATGCTCTATTGGGCCAGTTACATAAACAAACTATCCCCATTTCTGAAATCTGTAAAATAGAAATAATAAAAAACTTACAGTGTTAACTGTAGAATAAATATAAAATAAAGAATGTATACAAAGGTCTGTATTATAGTTTCTGGAATATATTATATAACAATAAGCCATTCCTTTTCTGACACTCAAGAAAAAAATAAACAATCAATAGCCGAGAAAACAAGTCCCCCCTTTGAACTGATGGGTGATTTTTACAAGAGCACAAAAACATTATTTTAAATGTCTTCATGAGTACAGAAAACAGGATAAAAGTGTCTGCCAAAAATGTAAAGTGCATGCATGCATAATACTAGTATATATTATAAATGAACTTATTAAGTATTTATGCATATAAACATGTCAATATGAGGCATGAAAGTAAATATATATTTTAAAATTTTAAAGTAGAATTTATCAAATCATTTCATTCCATTAAGAAGTCATGTAAAATATATAAAGATTCGAGTGAAAATTGGTATTTTAACCTATCCTTTTTTTTTTCAGGTGACAAAGTCTCACTCTGTCACTCAGTTTTGATTGTAGTGGTGTGATCATAGCTCACTGTAGCCTTGAACTCCTGAGCTCAAGTGATCCTCCCACCTCAGCCTCCCAAATAGTTGAGACTATGAGCACATTCCACCATGTCTGGCTAATGAAAAAAAAAATTTTTTTTTTTTGCAGAGATGAGGTCTGGCTATGTTGTTCAGGAGTTCTCAAACTCCTGGGCTCAACTGATCCTTCTTCCTCAATCTTCCAAAGCTTTGAAATTACAGCTGTGAGCCTTTTGCTCCTGGCCCTGGTATTTGAATCTCTTATATGTATTGACATGAACAAAAATCTAGGCACTTATCCAAATTTTTCTGTTTTCTAATTCTGAAATTGTATGAAATATACGTAGGCAGACATGAGTGTCCTTCTCATGGACAACGATTTTTCAGTCGATATCTGTGACTGTCTTACATCAGGACAAGTTCTGCATGGTAAGTGCCCTCCTTACCTGTAACTGGGGCACTACACGGGAATCACAGTGTCTAATTTGCTTTGGCGGCAGCACAACAGCAGGTTACCACTTAGTATTCTCTGGACAAAAGGAAGGATGATGAAGCACAGCTGTTTTAAAGGCCTCCTACACTGGAGCTGAATGGATGAATCCACAGCATGTCAAAGCGCAACTTCGCAAATACGGCAGAAATGTGTCAAGCATAGAGCATTAGGAGAAACCCACAAAAAGCCAAAGAAACTTGTGGAAAATATCCTTTAAAGGTTTTTGTTTAAAAGGTTATGTGGGACAAGTTTTAGATTTCTTAGAGCTTGCTTCTCATTTAGGAACAACTTTGGGTTGCTTTTTACAGAGGAACCATGGGGTATGAGGTTTGTAAAACTCCCTAACACATTGGCGCAGGAAAGTCTTATTTTAGGCTACACAGATGGAATAAATAAAGTTTCACATCACCAAGAATCATCTGACAGATACTTTTTAAAATATTACATTATAATTTGATCAGATCAGCTCTACCAATGATGACAAATGATTTCCATCTTAATTTCTTTATTTTGAATTTTTTTATTTTAAAGATGTGGGGTACAATTCAGGGTTAGGTGTACAAATGCTCATTATGTAGGTACCTTTGTTGATGAGGCGTACTCCTTCCTTCCCTGGCACTTTCTCACTACTGCCAATCCCTTTCTTATAGTATTATAATTATTGTTCACGGTCTGCTTATGAGTGAGAACATGTGGTACTCAGTTATTTGCTTCTGTGATAGATTACTCAGTATTATAGACTCTAAGTCCATCCAAGTTACTGTGAAGTTCATAATGTTGTCCTTCTTTATGACTGCATAATATTCCAAACAGCCCCATTACAAAGCGGGCAAATGATATGAATAGAAACTTCTCAAAAGAAGACATACGAGCAGCCAACAGATACATGAATGCTCAGCCTCACTAAGCATCAAAGAAAAAATTACAAACCACAGTGAGATACCACCTAACTCCAGTCAGGAGGGCCATCATCAATAACTCAAAAAACAACAGATACTGGAGAGGATGCGGAGAAAAGGGAACAGTGTAGACTGTTGGTAGGAGTGTAAACTAGTACAACCTCTGTGGAAAACAGTTTGGTGATTGCTAAAAGATTTTAAAATCTACCTTCCATAAGACCCTGCAATCCTCCTACTGGAAATATATCCGGAGGAACTCATCACTCTATGAAGAAAAGACCTGCACACGCATGTTTATTGCAGCATTATTCACAATAGCAAAAACATGTAACCAATCATGCTGTCCATAGAAAGAGGACTGGATAACAAAAATGTGGTACATCTTAATTTATAAGACATGATTCATTAGCACCAACTGCCCAGAGTACTGTTTTGATGATATTGAAGCTATATCCACACTCAGTGAGAGAGGCGAGATCTCCTAAATATACAGAGTTTATATCACATGAGAGTGGTTTCACTTGCACTATGTATTTGGCAGATCCTGTTTAGCTACAATGTATGATAATCACCCTACTCAAGAAAAAATATTTAAATACATGGTAGATTGTTTTAGTGAATCTTTAGTAAACACCCTTCACTATAAATGACTCCAAGAACGACCAAACAGTGTATGAAATCACCATATTTCAAAATAAAACAATCAAAACAATAAAGCCATTTTCAGTGGATGCACTACACTCTGTAGTCTACTCATATTTGTCTGTGTGTCTGTGATAGATCTTACCATACAGGATTTTCTTCTCAAAGGAGCCTCTGGGTTTTCTTTTGTTTGCTTGTTTGTATGTTTGTTTTTGAGGCTAAGATTACATCATATTCATTTTATACCTAAGCTAACATATTGTCTATATATGGCTCCATCTTGAACTCTATTAAAGGAAAGGACGATGGAAAATTCAACGGAACATAGAGTAAGAGATTTTAAAGACTGAAAGAAGGAGCTGATCTATGCTGAGACTTTTTCTGTGATTTTGAAACTACAGCCAATATCTTTCTAAAAACGTAGAGATGTATCTAAAACATCTAAGATGATACTCTTACACAACTAATTTTAGATGAGACTACCCAAGCTGTGACAACACAGCCTAACTATAGTGTTTACTTTGCAGGCATGTCTGTTTTGATGTATTTGTTGTAGAACTTGCAACTCATCAACTTCTTTGATGGCTAAAATCTTCTAATCTAAGTTTGAAATCAGTGTATGTCTTAGAGGAAAAACCAAAGTCCAAAATCTCCTCACAGCTGTATGTCCTTGATATGACCTGTGTTGTGACTTCCAAACATTAAAATATTTCAGAATATAGCACAATATATATATAAATGCATATGTTTGCTTTAATCTAAAATCTAGGCATGGTTAGCTAGCATCTCAAGGTAACCAAATCAGGAACCAACGCTTCTGATAGTTTCACTACAATCAGAAATCAATGGAATTGGAATCAATGTAATTAGTACAATCTATTGTTTAAACTTGGTTAATAAAATTGGAACTCAAGATTGTTCATTAGCAGAGATAGTGTTATAATTATTTTTACAGTGAAATGTGTGTTTATGGTTTAAGCTTTTTGGAATGATCATATGGCTATTTCACCTGTGCATGGAAAATATACAGAGTCTGGCCAGACCAGTGCTACTGGAGCACAGTCAGGGCCCAGAATCCCATTGACCCTACATCTTTCCTTTTCACACAGGAGCTGCCATTTCACCAAGTTACAGGGTTGGATGGGTGGTCTTCTGTCTACATATTCTTTCAACTAGTTCCAAGTCATCCTTATGCAAAGTGCTAATTATACTCCCTTGGTCCATCCGTGAATGGAAATACTCGGAGGTATAAAACAAGTATACGGCTGTTTTCCCTGATTCCTAATAATGTTCATATGCTTGGAGAAATTGTTGGTGTTAGACTTACATTTGTTATAGATGCCATTCTACTTGGATATGTGGCTTCTAAACATATCTACTCATGATCAGCCTAACAATCTTACCAAAGGCGCCTGCTGCCTACTAAACCTCTAGATTGACCTGGGTCAGTTTGCAGCAACAATGCTCTCATTGCCAATATACTATAATTATTGCCACCAACGTCTTTCTCCTCCTCAGTGGACAAAACACCCTTTGACGGGCAGGATTTATATCTTACGCAGATCCTAATATATAACAGGTTGCTAGTAAACAGTGCTAGAAGGAATACTTGGTTAGCCACCCCGAATCATATAGAGAGAAGATAAATACTGCAAAGTAAAAGCCGTCCCTCTTGGTAAACAGACTGTGGTATTCCCAACAGGGCACAAACCAGTGTTCACAAGGAGACATCGACAAGGCCATGTAAACAATGCTTCTCTAATGGCCACCCCATGGCTGCAAAATGAACAACAACCGTTCCTTTTGAGCAATGATTATTGCTGTTTGTATCAATATTACACTGGCCTAACTCTATTCCTCTCAACTCCTGAACAAACGTTACTGAACTATCAAACTGCTGAAAATACTGGCTACTTGTCAGAAACTGATTCAGAGCTGATCTTCACTTTGCCACCCTTAGAATCATTCCTCACAAACCCAAACCCCACACAAATCTTCTTTTCACTCCTTTCAGTGTGATATTTCCAAGACCTCTTCTGAAATGTATTTCCTCTTATTGCACCAAGCTAAATACATGTGCTTTATTTAACTATGGCTGTGTTTCCAGTGTGCTGTGGCTGCTAGGCTTAGAATAATATGGTGTATAATAAAATACAGATGATTCTAATCTCTTAGATTGTGTTTTTATAAGTTACACAGAACACATAAAGAATTATATTGAGTAAGTTATTCTTGTTTTATGAGAGAGTACCCCCTAACAAACAGAATTATCTTTTTGAGGGTGGGTCTTCTTGTAGTACAGACTTCCTCCTCTAGGTAAGTGTTCTAGGAACCCATTGGCATCAGTGTACCTGCTAGCGTTGTTGTGAGACTCTATGTTTGTCTTCAATGATTTTTTTTTTGTGGCAAACAGGTAACTGGTTCTTCTAACATGATAACACATCTGCCCACAACATGCTGAGCTTTCAGCAGTTTTTGACCAAAAACGCATGACTCCTATGCCCCACCTTCCCTATTCACCTGGTCTAACCCCAGCAACACCTTTTTTGTTTCCCTGGATGAAAAAAGCTCTCAAAGGGAAACATTTTGCTGATGTGGAAGAGGTGAAACAAAAAACAGCAGAAGCACTAAAAGGCATCAAAACTGATGAGCTCAAAACCTGTTTTGAACAGTGGAAAAAGTGTCTCAATAGGTGTGTTGCATCAAATGGAGAGTACTTTGAAGGTGGCTGAAGTTTAAACATGTAAGAATAAATACACAATTTATTATAAGTAAATTCCAGAGTTTTTTTAGGTCTCCTCTTGTAAGTGCAGTTTTTAATATCCAACTTTTACCTGATGTCTTTCTTAGTTCGATGCTCTTAGATTCCTCAACATTTGTGACCTGACAGTTTTAGTCTTCTACGGTCTGGCTGTTGTAGCATCACTAAAACCTCACTGAAACAATTACATTATTTATGGAAAGGTCTTTCATAATGTATTTACATATGTGTATCTGCTGTACTATGTCATAAACAAATTAAATGAAAGTCAAGGAAAAGAACTGTCCCTGCTACTTATCTTGAAATATACTCTATAAAGGGGCATGATACAGTTGGCTGTGACTCAACTCTAATTATAGAGAACAGACTAGAGAGAAAATTCTATGAAAACCAGACCAGACTCAAGGATATAGAATGTATGTAACTTCAAAGCCTGTGCCAAGTGTTGTTAGCTAACATCACCATAAAAACAGGAGTTGTACCAGGGGTATAGGCTCCAGGGGTGATTAGGTCATTGAAAAACTTTTTAAGGAGTCTTCATTCCAATGGAGGCTTCCAAGTCTACACTACCTCCATATACACCAGAGAGCTGTTGATTAGCAAAAGATATATCAGAAATTATTTTTTGAGAGATAAGCAATGTTCACAGATGTATTGATCGCTCAGAAATATACTAATACTTTCACTCTTGAATGGGGTAGGGGTATCCAAATCTAAGGACTCTTATAACCTACACCATTTGAATTTCAAAGCAAAGGTACCACAGAGTACCTTTGGGGGACTGTGTAGTCTAATATCATTCGAAGTTTGCTGAATCAGTCAGCAAACTATTTAAACATTTTTTAAAGTGCTCATCCCATGCAAGGCATTTGTCTAGTGCCAAAGGAACAGGAAACTAAAATTTATGGAAAAAATATGTATGACTGTCTGCAGCGTATTTGGTAATAAATGTTGTTTATGGTGACATACTCTACTCAGAGACTAGTTTCCATAAAATATCATTTGATAATGATATTGTGAGGGACGAGAGCTACAGGACCCACTTAACTCTACTCATTTGAGTCAATGGAATTCTATTAAAAAGAACCTGTGTACAGCATGTCTGAGGCCAGACAAATTGATCCCAGTCAATTCGCAACACTCACTCTGGCACAAATCCGTTTAATGTGCTCACTGTCAGCACATTTGCTTGTGCAGACTGGATATTCAGACAGTGGAAAGTGGAGAGCTGTCAAGTGGTAGGGGAGGGCCATCTCTCTTGCCTCATCCTCCACTGAGGTATTACTACTAGAAGCACTGTGATTGGAGACTGGAGCATTTGTGTTTGAATTCTTGTGGTTGCCCCAGTCGAAGAACAAAAGTGGATGAGAAAGTGTTGTAGAGACACAGGCAATTATCTGAGAACCTGTTATATGGAGGGCAGATTCAGCAACAGACTTGAAGGAAGTCACCTCCTCTAGATAGTAAAGAGTATGATGACCCTTGAAAGAGCAGAGACAGACGGACTTGAGTTAGCGAAGCATAGTAGATTCTGTGTCTTTGACATTCAAGATACTGCTTGACAAAGAGAAAGAGACTGAGAGAAAGAGAAAGAGAAATAGGCACACACACACACAGAGAGAGAGAGAGAGAGAGAGATGGAGAAAGAGAATGAATATTTAAGAAATAATTCACATGCTTAGTTGTCATTTCATAGAACAAAATATTGGAACTGGAAGGTACTTTAGAGACTACCTTGTCCAAATCCTTTCTGTTACAGGCAAGAATTTTGAAGAAGAAAGAAGATAAATGGCTCATCTCAAAATCATAGCAATTAAAAGTAGAACCAGGACTACAGAAAAGCGCTCAGTTGAGAACTAATGTTTTGGACTTACTCAGACCTGTGTATAGATTCCATGCTGGTCACTTTTAAAATGTGTGACCTTGGGTAAACTTACTTAAATATACTGTGTTTCTGTTTTCTCATGTGTAAAAGAGAAATCAAGATACTAACCCATTAGAAATGGGAGGATTAAATATAATGAAAAAACATTTAAATTATATTATTGTTTTGAGATCGTTTGACAGCCAAATATATTGGGTGGTTGTTTTAATTAAATGAAGATTCTGTTTAAGATTATATTTTAATCAAATACCAAATGCAATGCATTGATTTAGTTTCAGCAAATTTTAATTAAGGAAGATCTGAAATATAAAGAGGTCTACTTTACTTATTTTTGTTTTATTTTATAAAAGAACCCTCACGTAAATTTACTTATAAAGAAATAAAATTTCAGAGTTAATAATTTGTCCCAGTTTAACTGCTAATAACCGGGCTATAATACTGCCTTTTCAGATGTTCAAGTGTGATGTAATATATTAAACAGTTCCTGTGTTGGAATGAAGACATCATACTGATCATAGATACCTAGCTGTTATTTAAACAAGGAGAGAGTCAACAAAAGTTGTGATAGCTAAGGCTTACAGATTTTGCCTGATGCACAACTTTGCTTTGGATGGGCTATGAACACCTATACCCTGCTAGTCAAAACAACAGTGACCTGGGATGAAAAAGAAAATTTAATTATTCTATACTACATAATTGCGATCATGCAGTGCTTAAGGAGATTCAAGTTTTCCTTATATAAATAATAATACTGTCACAGAGTTAAAAACTCATAAAGGCCACTGGTTTGGGTTTTGAAGTATAAGTACTAACTTTTATACTGAACATAAAAGCAAATACCATTGAATCATTAATCTGAAAATAATTCAAGAGAACATTTAATCTATCTCTTGCCTCAAGAAAAAAACCTTACTGAAACTATTTCTGTGAGATGCTAAATGTCCCCAGAGAAATATTTCTTACATATTCTGAGTATTTTATGATTTTATTTAACCTGATAAGCTACACACTATACATTGCATATGAAACCTGGTCTGCCAATACTCGTGGACAAGAATCATAAACCTTTTTTCCTACATCTAATTTTTCATTTCCACCCCACGTTTGCTGTCAGTAAATTTTTTCAGAGTTGTGAATGTATTGCACAGACATTGGGCATTGGGCTGAGATCTGAACCTTGGGTCACAGTGTGAACAGAAATTTGCTGAGATTCTCCTCTCAGAGGTTGACATTCCATGTTTGGTTTCATGTTCTCTGTGTCCCTTCCTTTAGCAGCTTCGCTTCCTGATCCTGTCAGAGCACACACAGCACAGAGGTATCTTTTCTCTGGTCCTTGTGTCTTCCCTGCTGTCAGGGCAGAAAACCTGTTTCTCTCCCCCAGGTGTTACTGATTCAGAGAATACTACCAGAATGATATCTCCTTCCTTCACCATCTCAGATCTGCTTTCATCTGATTTGGCAGCAATCCCTAAGCGGACATTTTTCTCATAATCTTCCCCAAAGTGATCTTGGTGGAGAGAGACATTTTTCTCACATTGTTTAAACAAAGGCCCTTAATGGTCTTCCCTTCACCTGACTGAGGTCATCTCCACTTCTGAGCCAGTCAGTGGCGTTCCAGAAACACAGTCTGATTTTTAGTCCATGGCCAGTTCTAGGGCTGGGTGGTATCCACCTACGTACGATACATGGACTGAGAATTGGAAACTATCAGTTACTGAAGGGAACTGAGGTAGGGGAAGTAGAAACTGACAATTTAAATCAATAAAATGACTGCAGGCATTCCTCCCAGCCAATCCTCCTCTTCAATCATCTCCCATCTCTGGAGAATCTCATAGTTGTTTAAAGTCAGGCTCTCCATTCTATTTTGGCTAAGATATTTTCATGACTCTAAAACTTCTTGTACCTTCCATATATGTTTACTAGAATCCTCCTAATTGATTATGTTTTTGGAACTCAAAAGTCAGGGATATTTTCATTATATGATCCTCCAGTTAGAGAAAGAGTATCTACTTAAGTGAGGGGAGGGAAAGGTAGAAAAACAGTGAGAAAAAGACATATGATGATGTTTAAAACTGTATTCTAATACACAGGTTTAAACTTAATTTTATACTGAGTGACACAAAGAGCTTTTAATAACAAAATTAGAAAACATATAATATCCATTCAATAAAAAATAGACGAAATGTTAAAAACTTATTTTTTTAAGAGAAAGAGATTGGTATTCATTTAAAATAGTTAAAATAATAGGAGAGACAAATTTTGATTCCCTTTTCCCTAATAAATGCTAATGCTAATATACTTCCGATGAGACTATTGGGTTCACTGCTGAGTAGTAAGAATTCCAAGAGACTAGTCAGATCTCATCTTCCAGAAGAGAATGTGATTATTTATCTTTGAATTCCAAGAGCCTAACACACAATCTGTAAATTTGCGGGGGGTTGGGAAAGCAACGTTTAAGCCATCATTGCTCTGATTTTACTTATAAAAGTCATGCATCAAGAGATGATTTTTCTTTTATTTAATTAATAAAAACACCTGACACATTAAAGAAAGAATAAAATAGAGGCATACAATTCTCAAGAACACCAAGCCTAGGAAAAGTAACTAAATACCTCACTACCACATGATACCCCATTTTTTTCTGTTGTACAAAAGTAATAAGATGATTTTGTGTGTTTGTTTTCTTCCTATTAGAAATGTGTATTTTCTTCAATTACTAAGATAATTCAGGCTATAGAAGTTTAAATATAAAAGAATGAAGATGAGGAGGAGAAGAAAATGGAGGAATAGAAGAAAGAGGAGAAGAAAAAATATCACCAAGATTCCCACAATACAATTAGGACACTCATTGCTAGTTTGATGTATACCTTTGTTATTTTAGACTTTAAAATCCAGTACATAGGTTTTGATTCTGACATGGCGATATTCATACGGAAACCTGCCTAGCTTAGATAGCATCTCATTGGTAACTTTGATTTTTCACCTTTTTGATCTGGTAATGTTTAGCATGTTTTTACTTTGGCTAGCTAGTTTTATCTGTTTTTATTTAAAAACGATTTGTGCCTCAAAGTAATTTTTATTTGATTATTTAGATAACATTTAATGAAATGCTATATACTAATGATATAAGCTGTTTTTAGTTGATTTTAGATGATATTTCTTCCAAGTTTACTATTTTTTTCTTGAAGCCTAATTTATTTTAGCATCAAATATACTTATTTTATATTTCCTTTACCATTCTACAACTAGATTTATATAACCTATAACTATAATAATTGTTTGCTATTTTAAACATTTATATCTGAATTGCATAAAATAAACATTTATAGTAGGGAAAGAAAATTCTAAAGTGACAGATAAAATGAGTATTTACTTTCTACCTTGACTCAAATTTCTTGTCTCTGATTAATTTAATCCTATGGTTCCAAAGAAAATTAATAGTAAGGCAATTAATCAAACACCAGTCATTTTTGAAGATTCTTAGAGAATAGATAAATCAGAAAATTCAATGTAGAAAAATAAATGAAAATGTTGGTAAAATAGCCATATTTCTGTAGTGAGAGGAGGAAAGAAATCAATGTCTTGCCTAAGGCCCCAGCCATTTCCTTCTGGGAAAATCCTGGGTAAACACAGGCACAAAAGGTTGCAAAATTGGACAATTGTGATTTCATTGCCAAGTGCAGGTGCTGCTTGTTTCCTCATCAGACAACCTTGAGACACGAGGTTGGACCAAGAGGGACCCCATTTACTGTTCATACTTATGCTTCTGACAAACAATGTGCTCAGGACTTTCTGGCTCCACCACCCCTTCCTCGCTATGCTGAGATCTGATTCAGAACTGTTGGTATTCGGACTGTTTTGATAAGGCACAAAAAACAGACAAGCGAAAGCACAAGGTCATGGTGGAGCTGGGAAGGTATTCTACCCATCCTTATCAATGCAACAAAGGCAACAGAGGAAAAACGTGTTATTTTGTCCCCGCTCTGGGGAGAAATGAAGACATAGGAATTCCAGTGCAGGACAGAGTAGCAGTGGACACTGGCATATACTATAGCTTAGATTTATGAAAATGTTTTAAACTTTCAAGAAATAGAGAAATTTTAAAAATATTAAAGCACTGGGACTATGGAGACTGCAAGAATATGGATCTTAACAAAAATATATGGTAAAAATATCTAAAATATGTTCACAGTTTTTTCTGTGCTAGGGCTTATCCTAAGTTAGCACTTTAAATGTAGTATCTCATTTAATCTTCAAAGAAAACTAGGAACATAGTACTGTTAGATACTTTTATAGATGAACAACTTGAACTAAATAACTAATTAGTGCAAAACAAGACATTTAATCAATTAAAAATGCTGGGCTAGGTGTCTCAGCCTGTAATCCTGCACTTTGGGAGGCCAAGGTGAGTGGATTGCCTGAGCCCGCGGGTTCCAGACCCGCCTGGGCAACTTGGCAAGACCTCATCTCTACAATAAATCAA
Source organism: Tarsius wallacei (assembly GCA_963574415.1). Lineage (NCBI taxonomy): Eukaryota > Metazoa > Chordata > Mammalia > Primates > Tarsiidae > Tarsius > Tarsius wallacei. Next base: position 14,356 of record CAUYQG010068294.1, read on the forward strand.
AAAGTTAGCCGAGCGTGGTAGCGCATGCCTGTAGTTCCGGCTACTTGGAAGGCTGAGATGGAAGGGTTGCCAGAGTCCAGCAGGTTGAGGCTGCGGTGGCCGGGAGCGGCCACTGCACTCCAGTCTGGGTGACAGAGTGAGACTCCAACTCAAAAAAAAAATTAAAAATTAGAGAAGTCATCTCAATAATTCTGACTCTATTCTCATGTTGTTAATGACTAGGTTATATTGACTTCAGGTTAAAATAGTTTCCAGATGTAAACATCAGGATCACTGCTCATAATTAAGTAGGGGGTCTTCAGGAGAGAGGCCACATTTGGTTCAGCAGTATGGTGTCTAGGAATAAAGAGACCAAAAGAAAAGGAAATAAGCATATTTAAATATGAAGGAAAGGCGGGACTATTGGGGAATAATTGGCCAATCCTTCTAATTTAACAAGTAGACTTCTGCTTTCGATGACTGAATAAATCTTTCCAGGATTATCTTTCTAGGTATTCCCCATGAAAGACATTTTTATTTCTTCACAGCATTTGCCTTTCTTGTTTCCCCACTTACGAGTCCTTCTATCCTATGCAAATCTCTCACACTTTCATTCTAAGATCTGTCTATGTTCTTCCTGTATTCCGTTTATTTCCTTTTTATTTGCTTATTTTCTACTTCTTACCGAGAATAACTTTCCAAACCCAGGGGCCTATGAAAAATAAGATTATGTCATTTTGTGAATATAGTTTCTCTTCTGGGAGATTTGTTTCAGTTACAGTCTCAATGTGGGTCAAAAGAGTATCTTACTAAGGAATTCTTAAAGAGTCAAATCCTTTTGCTGACCTCATTTGGTAAGATTCTTGGTAACTTTAATCACGCCCCTTGTTATGGCAAAAAATAAAACACTCATCTATTTCCTCACTAATTTTTTTTAATATAACTGCATTTTATTTTAGATTTAGGAACTACAAATGCATGTTTGTTACATGGATATATTGTGTAGTGGAGGATATTGGGTCTCAGGTGGCCCACCCTCGAGATTCCAGATAATAAGCATTTGACCCAATAGGTAATTTCTGAACCCTGACTCCCCTCTTTGCCTCCCTCCTTTTTGGTGTTCCCAAGATCTGTTTTTTCCATCTTTGTGGGCATTAGCTACTGGATATAAGGGAGAACATGCAAAGTTTTGTCTGACAATGGATTCAGTCTCTGAGATTTCAATCTTTCTCTTATCATAGACCCTTCACTTAGACTCATTCGCTTAATTTCATTGATTTCTAAAGATACACTTATCTCTGAGAAAATAGCTCCATATTTATTTCACATATCCTTGTCATCTCATAGTGTTATGAAAGCAGTCAAAGTCCCTCTCTTGTTTCATGCCAACACATCACTCAAGGTCAAGGCATTCCAGGCACAGCCTCTTGCAAGTGATTTGCAATTTTGAGATTGTGATATTTTAGTTTATGTTTGGTTCTACATTTATCCTAAAGCTACAGTTCCTATGTAATAAGTGTATCACTAATTTCCAACGGTTCAATAAATACATTAAAATAACTTTCCTTCTTTTCTAGCTGTACTGGTTTCTGTTTATTTTGTTTTTTAGTTTGTTCTTTTTCTCCATGTTGACTGCAGTTTCTCAAACCATTCCTCCAACTTTGCTTTAGGGAAATTTATTTTTCCCCACTCACAGCCCAGAATTGTTGGTCTAGCACCCAACTTAGACCAAGGCAGCTGGCACTTTAGAGTGCTCTTGTGGAACACATTGGCTCTGAAATGGAGGGAAGACTCCTTTTATGCATCACATGGGGAATTCATTTGATTTAAATTAAGAAATCAAACTACGCTTCTCCTAGAATAAGAGTTAAAAGTAGTCATTACATGTGATTTTGTGGTGAAGAAAGTGAATGCAGCATGATATGAGCCTTGGACAGAGCTTCTACACTTGTGGCCTCACTTGACCTTGGAATGCAGGCATCTGTGTTCATTAATTAATTGTATTATTTTTATTTTCATAATGCAGCATTAACTTTTTAAAAACTTTTATTACCAACCTAGTAATTACATTTACTAACCTAAAAACATTTAAAAACTTTTAATTTTCTCTTTTTTTACATGTTTTAAATTTGAAGATGTAGGGTAGAATTCAGGGTTAGGGATACAAATGTTCATTAGGCAGGTACCCTTGTTGATGAGGTTTGCACCCCCTTCCCTGGCAGTTTCCCACTACTGACAATTCTGCCCCCCTACCCCTGGCAGTTTCCCACTACTGCCAATCCCTTTTTATAGCATTATGATAATTGTTCAAAGTCCGCTTATGAGATTGTGTATATGTATCACATTTTTTAATCCAGTCCTCTTTCGATGAACAGTATGATTTGTTCCATGTTTTTGCTATTGTGAATAATGCTGCAAAAAATATGTAATATTCCATACACATACATGATGAAATATTACACAGCTATAAAGAAGGACAAAATTATGGACTTCACAGAAACATGAATGGACTTAGAGTCTATAATACTGAGTGATTTATTACAGGAACAAAGGACTGAGTACCACATGTTCTCATTCATAAATGGACTTTGAACAGTTATCATAATACTATAAGGAAGGAATTGGCAATAGTTGGAAACTGCCAGGGGAGAGGGGGCACACCTCATCAACAAGGATGCATGAATAATGACCATTTGTATACCTAACCCTGAATTGCACCCCACATCTTCAAATTTAAAAATTTTGGTATCTTTTTCATAGTGATTTGAGTTCCTCTGGATATATTCCCAGTAGGGGGATTATGGGGTCATATGAAATGTCAATTTCTTTTCCATGGAGGTTGTACTAGTTTACAGTCCCACAAACAGTGTAGAAGTGTTCCCTTTTTCCCACGCCCTCTCTCTAGCATCTGTTGTTTTTTGAGTTATTGATGATGGTTATACTGAGTGGAGTTAGATGGTGTCTCAGTGTGGTTTAATTTGCATTGTTATGTTGACTAGTGAGGCTGAGTCTTATCTGTTGGCTGCTCATATGTCTTCTTTAAAGAAGTGTCTTTATATCTTTTGCCCACTTTGTAATGGGGCTATTTGTATTTTTCTTTTGGGGACATTTGAGTTCCTTGTAGATCTCAAATGTTAGGCCTTTGTCATATATACTGTCGGCAAATACTTTTTTCCCAGACTGTGGGCTGTCTTCTCGTTCTCTTGGTGGTTTCTTTGGCTTTGCAGAAACTTGTCAATTTGATGAGGTCCCTCTTGTCCATCTTATCTTATATGGCAGGGGCATTTGAAATTTTGATTAGGAATTGGTTGCCAGTTCCAATTCCCATAAGGGTGTCTCCTGAGTTTTCTTTTTGTTTTTTTTTAATTTATTTTTTATTTTAAAGATGTGAGGTACGATTCAGGGTTAGGTATACAAATGTTCATTATGCAGGTACCCTTGTTGATGAGGTGTGCCCCTACCTTCCCTGGCAGATTCCCACAACTGCCAATCCTGCATCCAACTCCCACCCCGCCGCCAACAGTGTCCCACTATTGCCAATCTTTTTCTTATAGTATTATGACAATTGTTCAATATCCACTTATGAGTGAGAATATGTGATTCTTAGTTATTTTTTTCTGTGATAGGTCACTCAGTATTATAGACACTAAGTCCATCCAGGTTGCTGTGAATTTCATGAATATTATGCAGTCATAAAGAAGGACAAATCAAAATTTAAAAAAAAAAACCTCTTGTGTTTTCTAATGTTCTTATAGTTTGAGGTTTTACGTTTCGGTCTTTAATCCATTTAGAATTGATTTTTGCATATGATGATAAATTGGGGTCTTGATTTAATCTTCTGTATTTGGTCTGTTAGTTTTCTCAGCACCATTTATTGAACAGGTTCTCCTCTTCCCAATGTTTGATGGTGGAGGATTTGTTGAAGATGAGTTAGCTGAAAAATTGAAGTTTGGTTCTGGAATCTCTATCCTGTTCCATTGGTCTATATGCCTGTTCTTGTACCAATACCAGGCTGCTTTGATTATTGTAGTCTTATAAAAAGTTTAACGTCTGAGAGTGTGATACCTCCTGTCTTTTTTTTTTTTTTTTTGGCTGAGGATTGTTTTGACTATTCATAGTTGTTTATGTTTACATATAAATTCCTGTATAGTCCTTTCCAGGTCTGAAAAGAATGTTGCTAGTAATTTAATGGGTATCACATTAAATCTGTAGATTGCCTTGAATAGAATGAAAATCTTAACAATGTTGATTCTTCCGATCCATAAGCATGGAATATTTTTCAATTTGTTTGGATCATCTTTGATTTCACTGAGCAGTGTTTTGTAGTTTTTGTTGTAAAGGTCTTTGACTTTTCTGTTTAGGAAGATGCCAAGTTATTTCAGTTTTTTGTGGCTATTGTGAATGGGATTGTGCTTTTAATTGGGGTTACTGTTTGCTTATTGTTGGTGTATAGGAATGTGACTTTTTTTTGCATATTTATTTTATACCCTGAAACTTTGCCAAAATCCCTTATCAGTGCAAGGTTTTGACAGACTCTCTTCAGTTTTCAAGGCATAGAATCATGTCATCTGCAAAGAAGGATAACTTGACTTCCTCTTTTCCTATTTTGATACCCCTGATTTTCTTCTTTTATCTGATTGCTCTAGTTAGGACTTCTAATACTATATTGAACACGAGGGGTTAGAGTGAGTATCCTTGTCTTGTTCCAGTTATCAAGGGAAATGGTTCCAATTTCTGTCTGTTTAGCAGTATGTTAACTATGGCTCT
>CAUYQG010068297.1:0-12088 GCA_963574415.1 Tarsius wallacei
ACTTGGAAGGCTGAGGCGGAAGGATCGCCGGAGCCCAGCAGGTCGAGGCTGCGGTGGCCGGGAGCGGCCACTGCACTCCAGTCTGGGCGACAGAGTGAGACTCCAACTCAAAAAATAAATAAATAAATAAATAAATAAAAATAAAAATAAAAAATAAATAAACAGAAACAAAAGAATAATTTACAGAGGAGGAAAATGAAGCCCTGAAAGATTATGTGACTGCTTAACAGACCAGACAAGGCACTGACAGAGATGTGGGGTGGGGGTGGGGAGAGAATCTCGAGTCTACCATGCATCTATGCCCGGGAGGGAATCCTGCTTCTATTTGGAATGAGTGCTGTGCAGGTGCCTAGAGAACACTCATTATTTTTCAAGGAAAGAAGCTTAGGGTTTGTTTAACTGTCTCAAAGAAAACTTGGCTGAGATCCCTCAGTTCTATGTCACGGGATCAGAAGGATTGACTCTGATCTAGAAAAACATAAGGGCAGATGTTACTTGTTTACCACTCTGGTCACAAAAGAATTCATCTCTCTACCTGAATGCCTAATAGGAATCTTAAAATTAACATATCCAAACAGAACTCTTCTTTTCCCACCCACATCCCCAAACTCACTCTACATTTCTACAAAAAAGGATCATTCTGTATAGAATTCAGTATTTCATATTCTGCTTTTTAAAAGGTCTTACCAAATCCTACCGAGGTAAGGTGACAACAGGGGTAGCTTCCTAGTTCACAAAAAACAATTTCCTAACAACAATTTCCTCTTATCTGGGAATGGACACACTCCACATACAAACCATCCTTCCATTCCTCTCTACAATGTGAAAGTAAATGTACCCTTTAAAAGAGATAGACCAATCAGATCATTTGTGGGGGAAATTTAAACCATGAATCAAGAAACTGCACATCCTAGGGCTGACTTACTTTAACGACAGATTCCTAGAAAGAAGGAAGGTCTTTGAACATTAAAAGTGAGATCCCAAAAGTTAACTCTCCCTTTCTAAGGGTTTCTCAATGGTTCTCTTCCTCCTATGACCTAACACAGCTATTTAAGGTAGCCTACAATGGTGCTGTTTATTGAAACCAAGAAACCTTCACTAATACAACTAGAAACATCTTATTGTATAAATATAGATCTATAATATGATTTTCAAGGGTTGGATAGTATTTCACTGCATGACCATGCTATGATTTATTTAAATATCCTCTTATTATCAGATATTACCTTGTTTCCAAATTTTTGCTACTATTCACAGCAAGATTAATTCAGTATTTTCATCTTAGCACATGTCCAATTATTTCCTTAGGATTTTTTTTTTTTTAATGAGTTGGAGTCTCACCCTGTTACTCTCAGGCTAGAATGCAGTGGCACACTGACGGCCACCACAGCCTCGACCTGCTGGGCTCAGGTGATCCTTCTGCCTCAGCCTTCCAAGTAGCTGGAACCATAGGTGTGTGCCACCATGCCCGGCTAAATTTTTCATTTGTTGTAGAGACAATGTCTCACAAGTTGTCCAGGTTGGTCTCGAACCCCTGGACTCGGGCAATCCTCCCACCTCCGCCTCCGCCTCCCAAAGTGCTAGGATTACAGGCGTGAGCCACTGTGCCTGGCATTTCCTTAGGATTAATTCCAACAATTGCTGAGATCAGAGTATATGCACTTCTTTTCCAGAAATACTTCAATATGTATTTCCTAAGAACAAGGATTTTCTCTTACATAACCTCAGTATATTTATCAAAATCAAAAAATTCAACATTGATACAAGCTATTACCTAACCCACAATCCACATTCTAACTTAGCCAGTTGCCCCGAAAATGTCTTCACGGTTTTTTTTTCCCCCCTTCTTCTCTCATGATCCAAGATCTAATACAAGATGTCACACATGTTTAGTTGTCATGCCTCTTATTCTCCTATAACCTGGAGCACTTTTGCAGCCTTGCTTTGTCTTGGTATTTTTGTATAGACTAGTTATTTTGTAAGATGTCCTTTAATTTTGGATTATTTGATATTTCCTCATAATTAGTTTCAGGTTATGCATTTTGGCAGGAATAACAAACACGTAGTGTGCCTTTCTCAAAACATGGTGACACCATCACTGGTGACATAATTTGATTACAAAGTTGGTTATTTTGGTTAAGATGGCATCTGCTAAGATATGCACTATCAAGTTACTATTCTTTTTGTGATTAATTAGTAACTTATGGAGGGAAACTTATGAGACTATGTAAATGTTATCTACTTGAAACTTTCACTCACTAGTTTTAGAATCCACTGATGATTCTTGGCTGAATTAATTATTATTATATACTTACAAAATGGTGATTTTTATAGTTCCAATATTTCTTTTATAAGTTGATATTTATAAGAAAAAGTTTTCCTTTCTCCCCTAGTTATTTATATCAATATGGAATCACTGCTTCTCATTTTAATCCACGACTATTGCTTTATTTTAATTTTTGAGTCGAAGTCTCACTCTGTCACCCAGGCTGGACTGTAGTGGCACACTAACGGCTACTACAGCCTTGATCTGCTGGGCTCAGGTGATCCTTTTACCTCAGCCTTCCCAGTAGAAGGGACTACAGGCCTGTACCACCAAGTTTGGGTAATTTTTAAAAATTTATTATAGGCCAGGCTCGGTGGCTCAGCTGTAATCCCAGAGCTTTGGGAGGCTGAGGCGAGTGGATTGCCTGAGTCTGCAGGTTCGAGACCAGCCTGGGCAACTTCGTGAGACCTCATCTCTACAATAAATAAAAAAATAAAACAAAAATTTATTGTACAGGCCGGGCTCGGTGGCTCAGTCTGTAATCCCGCGCCTTTGGGAGGCTGAGGTGAGAGGATTGCCTGAGTCCACAGGTTCAAGACCAGCCTGTGCAACTTTCAAGACCCTGTCTCTACAATAAATAAAAAAATTAGCTGGGTGTGGTGGCATGCGCCTGTAGTTCCAGCTACTTGGAAGGCTGAGGCGGAAGGATCGCCGGAGCCCAGCAGGTCGAGGCTGAGGTAACAGTGAGCGTGCCACTGCCCTCCAGCCTGGGCAACAGAGTGAGACTCCGACTCAAAAAAAAAAAAAAAAAAAAAAAAAAAAAATTTTTAAAAAAATTGATTCTTTCATTAATTCCCCCCCCCCCAGTACTATCAGCAATACACAGGTGTGTCTGCTTCCCCACAGCCTCAACTTCAGAGTATGCTGTCCAGCTTTTTAACTGTTGCCAACTGGGTAGCTGTGAATTGGTATCCGGGTATAATTTTAATTTGCATTTCTCTTATTTTTTCTTTTTTTGGAGACAAGGTCTGGTCTCACTCTGTCACCCAGGTTGGAGTGCAGTGATGCAATCATAGGACACTGTAGCCTTGAACTCCTTGAACTGTAGCAGGTCTCTTGTCTTAGCCTTCCAAGTAACTGGCACTATAGGCATACACCACCATGCCAGGCCAATTTTTTTTTTTTTTTTAGATACAGGGTCTTACTATAGTGGTCTCAAATTTTGGCTGCAAGAGATGCTTTTGCCTTGGCCTCCCAAAGTTCTGTGAGTACAGGTGTAAACACAATGCCTGGTCTGCATTTCTTTTATCATTACAGAAATTAAACATCTTTACAAGGGACTTAAGGGCTATTTTATATTGTTTGTTTGTTTTTAAGCGAGGTGAACAAATGTTCATGTCATTTGACCATTTTTCCTTCAGGCTTCTGTGTTTATTTTCCTTAATGTTTAAGTGTTCCTCATAAATTAGGGATATTAACCCTTTATCTCTGAAATATGTTAGAAATATTTTCTTTCAGTTTATCACTTGTTGTCTTTTGACAATGTGGTTTTTTTTTTCTTAATCATGCAAAACCTTCTTTAAAAAAATAGTTATGGAAGAAAGATCTCAAATCAACAAACTACATCTCAAAGAACTAAAAAAAGAACAAACTAAACCCCAAGTTAGCCAAAGGAAAGAAAAAAAGATTAGATTGGAATTAAATGAAATAGAAAATAGAAAAATGGGGGGGGGAAATTAATGAAAGAATCAATTTTTTTAAAAAGGACAACAAAATTTACAAACTCTTAGGTAAATTTAACTAAGAAAAAAGAAGACTCAAACAACTAAGAAATGAAAGAGGAGACATTACAACTTAAGTCACAGAGTGTGGGGGAGGACTATAAGACTACTATGAAATAACAAATTGGACAACCTACACAAAATTGGAACCTACAACCTAGAAACATACAACCTACCAAGACTGAATCATGAAAAAATAGAATATCTAAACAGACCTGTAGCCAGTCTGGAGATTAAATTGATAATCAGAAAACCTCCCAACAAAGAAAAGCCCAGGACCTGATAGCTTTACTGGAGAATTCCACCAAACATTTAAAGACGAACTAATGCCAATCTTTCTCAAACTCTTCTAAAAAGTTGGAGAGATGAGAATTCATTCAAACTCATTTTATAAGTCCAGCATTACCCTGGTACCAAACACAGACAAAAACTATAAGAAAATAAAACTACAGACCTATATCCCTGATGAATATTGATACAAAAAATCTTCAGTAAAATACAGCACTAGCAAACTGATTTCAACAGCACAAAAAAAATTATACACCATGACCAAGTGAGATTTATCCTTGGGATGCAAGGATGGCTCAACACACAAAATTCAATAAATGTAATGTAGTAGTCCCTTTTATTCACTTTCTGTGGTTTCAGTTACGCATGGTCAATCATGGTCCAAAAATTCTAAATGGAAGTTCCACAAATAAACAATAAGGTTTAAACCATGTGCTGTTCTGAGTAGTGTGATAAAATCTCATGTCCCCTTCATTTTGCCTGGGACATAGTAACTTAGTAGCTTGTCAGATAGAAAAACATAGTACTTATAAATGAGGTTTAGTACTAGCTGTAGCTTCAAGCATCCACTGGGGGTTTTGGAACATATACCACAGCGCCGGATAACGGGAGACTACTGTATATACTACATTATCAGAACAAGAAAAACCACATGATCATTTCAATTGATACAGAGAAACATTTGACAAAACTCAATACCCTTTCCTGATAAACATTCAAGGAACTAAGAATAGAAGAAAACTGCCTCAACATAATAAAGGTAATATATGAAAACCCACAGCTAATATCATACTTAAGAGTGAAAAACTGAAAACTTTTCCTCTAAATTTAGGAACAAGGTCTGTATGCCTACTTTCACCACTTCTTTTTTTTTTTTTTTTTTTGAGTTGGAGTCTCACTCCGTCACCCAGACTGGAGTGCAGTGGCCGCTCCCGGCACCGCAGCCTCGACCTGCTAGGCTCCGGCGATCCTTCCGCCTCAGCCTTCCAAGTAGCTGGAACTACAGGCGCACGCTACCATGCCTGGCTAATTTTTTGATTTATTGTAGACATGAGGTCTCGCCAAGTTGCCCAGGCGGGTCTCGAACCCACAGGCTCAGGCAATCCACTCACCTCAGCCTCCCAAAGCGCTGGGATTACAGGCTGAGCCACCGAGCCCGGCTACTTTCACCACTTCTATTCAACATCATATTAGAAGTCACAGCCAGAGCCACTAGCCAAGAAAAAGAAATGAGTCATCCAAATTAGAGAGGAAAAAGTATAATTATCTCTGTCAGAGTAAACAAATTCAACAATGTTGCAGGATACAAAATAAACACTCAAAAATCTGTTGTGTTCACTAACAATAAAAGTAAACTAGAACAACAAACCAGATGCAGTGGCTCAAACCTGTAATCCTAATACTTTGGGAGGATGAGGCAGGAGGACTGCTTGAGACTAGGAGTTTGATACCAGTCTACGCAACACAGTGAGATCTCATCTCTACAACAAGAAAAAAAAATTAGCCAGGCATGGTGGTGCACACCTGTAGTCCCAGGTACTTGGGAGGCCTAGGTGGAAGGATCGTCTGAGCCCAGGAGATTGAGGCTGTGATGAGCCATGATCATGCCACTGCACTCCAGCATGGTGACAGAGTGAGATCTTGGCTCAAAAAATAAAAAATAAATAAAAATAAAAAATTAGCTGGGTGTGGTGGCACACACCCATAGTTACTTAAGAGTTTGCAAGAAGAATTGCTTGAGCCCAAGAGCTTCAGGCTGCAGTGAGCCATGATCATACCACTATAGTCAAGCTTGGGCAACAGAGAGAGACCCTGTCTCTAAAAAAACAAAACCAAAACCAAAACAATGAACTATCTGAAAAGAAAATTAGGAAAATAATGCCATTTATGATAGTATCAAAAAGAATAAAATACTTAGAGAGAAACACAACCAAGGAGGCAAGACTCATACACTGAAAACTATAAAACATTGTCGCAAAAAAAAAAAAAAATTTTTTTTTTGAGGTGGAGTCTCCCTCTGTCGCCCAGGCTGGAGTGTAGTGGCATGCTCACAGCCAACCCAGTGACAATCTGTTGGGCTCCCGTGATCCTTCCACTTCATCCTTCCAAGTAGCTGGAACTGCAGGCGTGCGTAACTACGCCCAGCTAATTTTTGATTTATTGTAAAGACAAGGTCTCGCCAAGTTGCCCGGGCTGGTCTCGAACCCACAGGCTCAGGTAATCTGCTCGCCTCCGCTTCCTCAAGTGCTGGGATTACAGGCTGAGCCACCAAGCCTGGCCGAAAAAATTTAAAAAGAAGCTAAAGAAGATGGGAAAGGCATCCTGTGCTCATGGGTTGACTGGAAGACTTAATATTGTTAAAATGTCCATACTGCCCAAAGCAGTGTATAGATTCAATGAAATCCCTATCAAAATCTTTATGGCATTCCTTTTGTGGAAATAGAAAAATAACTCTAAATTTCACATGGAATCTCAAAGGACCCCAAATAGCCAAAACAATCTTAAGAAGAACAAAGCTGGAGGCCTCATACTTCAATTTCAAAAGCTATCACAAAGCTTCAGTATTAAAAAATGTTTGGTATTGGCATTAAGACAGACATAAAGACCAATGAAACAGAATAGAGAGCCCAGAAAAACATTCTGCCATATAAGCTCAGATGATCTTCAACAAGGGTGCCAAGACTACACAAGGAAAAGATAGTTACTTCAACAATGGTGTTAGGAAAGCTGGATATCCACATGCAAGAGAATGAAAATGGACCCTTATTTTACATGATAAACAAAAATGGACTCAAATGGATTAAAGACCTATAATTGCAAGGCCTGAAACTAAAACTCCCAGAAGAAAACACAGGAAAAAGCTTTATGACGTTGGATTTACCGGATATGACACAAAAGGCACAGGCAACAAGAGCAAAAATAGACACATTAGATTAAAGTTAAACAGACTACATTAAGCTTAAAAAACTTCAGCACAGCAAAGGAAACAATCAACAGAGTGAAAAGACAAGGTACAAAACGGAAGAAACTATTTGCAAACCATATATTGGATAAAGAATTAATATCCAGAATATATAAAGAACTCCTACAACTCAGTAACTAAAAAAAAAAATAATAGTAATCCCATTTAAAAAATGGACAAGGCCAGGCACAGTGGCTCAAATATGTAATCCCAGCACTTTGGGAGGCCAAGGCGAGAGGATTGCCTGAGTCCAGGGGTTCGAGACCAGCCTGGGCAACTTGGTGAGACCTCATCTCTACAATAAATCAAAATATTATTCGGGCGTGGTGTTCCATGCCTGTAGTTCCAGCTACTTGGAAGGCTGAGGTGGAAAGATCGCCTGAACCCAGCAGGTCGAGGCTGTGATGGTCATGAGCATGCCACTGCACTCCAGCCTGGGCAACAGAGTGAGACTCCAACTCAAACAACCACAACAACAACAAAGGCAAAGCAGCACTTAAATAGACATTTCGTTAAAGGAGATATACAAATGATCAACAGTCATATGAAAAGATGCTCAATGTTACTTTCATCAGGAAAATGTAAATCAAAACCACAATTAGGTATCACCTCACAACCATTAGAATAGCCACAACTTACACCCATCAGAATGCTTTTGTCTGGTTTATAAATAAGTAAATAAATAAGTGTTGGTGAGGATTTAAAGAAACTGGAATGTTTGTGGATCATTCATGGGATGTAAAATGGTGTAAGCTCTATGGAAAATAGAATGAAAGTTCCTCAAAAAATTAACAATAGATTTACCATATAACCCAGCAATTCCACTTCTGGATATATGTCCAAAATAAGTGAAAACAGGATCTCGAAGAGACATTTATACACCCATGTTCATTGCAGCATTATTTAAAATAGCTCTGTGCTTTGGGAGGCTGAGGTGAGTAGATTGCCTGAGTCCACGGGTTCAAGACCCGCCTGGGCAACTTGGCAAGACCTCATCTCTACAATAAATCAAAAAAACTAGCTGGATGTGGTAGCGCATGCCTGTAGTTCCAGCTACTTGGAAGGCTGAGGTGGAAGGACCGCTGGAGCACAGCAGGTCGAGGTTGCAGTGGCCGGGAGTGGTCACTGCATTCCAGTCTGGGTGACAGAGTGAGACTTCAACTCAGAAAAAAACAAAAGGGAAAATAAAAAATAAAATAGCCAAGATGTAGAAGCAACCAAATGTTCACTGTGGATGAATAGATAAACAAAATGTGGTATTTACATACAATGAAATAATCACTCAGTCTTAAAAAAAGAAGGAAATCCTGTCACATGCCACAACATAAATGAACCCTGAAGACATTATGCTAAGCAAAATAGGCTAATCACAAAAACACAAATACCACATGATTCGGTATGTGAAGTACTGAAACTCAGAAATAGAAAGTAGGTGGTTGCCAGATGCTGAGGGGAGGGGAAATTGGGTTCAATGGGTATGGTGCAAGATGAAAACGTTCTAGAGATCTGTGTACAACCATGTGCATATGATTACCAATACTGTAACGCATACTTAAAAATTGTCAAAAAGGTAAATTTGTGTTTTTTTACAACAATAAAAACATTTTTTATGTAGTCTTTTATTACATCTGAATTTTAAGTCATTCCATAAGCCTTTCTATAAGCCTGGATTATAGAAAAATTCAATGACACTTCTTTTGGCACTTACATGGTTTCTTTTTTACATAAAGATATCTGATCCATCTGAAATTTACACTTATATATTGCGTAAGATATGGATCTAAATAATCTTTTTCCAGCTGTTCTAGTAACATTTATCTAAAAGTACATCTTTGCCCAGTGATTTGTAATGTCATCTTTATTGTATTCCAAATTCCCAGATGTACTCTAGTCTATTTCTGACTTGTTATTCTGTTCCAATGGTCTGTCTGCTAGTTTGTGTGCCATACCACACTGTTTTATTTTTATTTAAAAACAATTTTTTTCGATTAGAGAATACAGTTTATTTAAGTAAATTAGAGAGAGAGAAAGAGGTGATTCACCTTCCCAACGTAGGGGAGGGGGCCAAAGCTTAAGAAAACAGGGCCTGGCCATAGTTCAAAGAGCACATGGCCACACCATAACTTATAAAAATAATTTTTTTGAGTCAGAGTTTCACTCTGTTGCCCAGGGTGGAGTGCAGTGGTATACTTACAGGCACTGTAGCCTCAACATGCTGGGCTCAGGTGAATTTTCTGCCTCAGCCTTCCAAGTAGCTGGAACCACAGGTGCGCGCTACCACACCTGACTAATTTTTTTGATTTATTGTAGAGACAACGTTGCGCCAAGTTGCCTAGGCTGGTCTCAAACCCCTGGGCTCAGGCAATCTTCTCACCTCCACCTCCAAAGTGTTGGGATTATAGGTGTGAGCCACCACACCCGGCCCACACGGTTTTAATTACAGAGTCTCTTAGGATGCTTTAATATCTAGTAGGTGTAGTCATTACTTGTAGCTTTTCTTTCTCAGGGGTTCCCTAGCCATTCTTCTGGGTTTACTTTTTCAAATGAACTTAAAAAATAAGTTTCCTAGCTTTACAAATAAGCTTGAGTGGTTTTATTGGGGTTACATTTATAAACTAATTTAGGAAGACCTGACATATCTGTGATGTTCAATCATCCTAAGAACAAGGGATGCCTTTTCATTTACCATGTCTACTTTTGTGTCTTTCAGGGGTGTTTTAAAGTTTTCTTCATAAATATATTTTACCTTCTTTACTGCTTTGTAAGTAAGACTTGCTCTACCAGTGTATCTTTTAACTGGTTATATATGCATATATGAAGGTTACTGATTTCTGCACTATTTTATATCTTGCTATCTGACTGATTTTAAGTTAACCTTGTCACTGATACTCTTGCATTTTCTAAATAATCATATCAACTGCAAATATAGTTTTACTTTTCTATTTCTTACACTTCTGATTTTTCTTGTCTATTTGCATTGGTTAATATCTCTAGGACAATCTAAATGTTATTATCTTTAGAATTTTTAAAAAAGCCCTTGAAAATAAGAAAAAGATGAACAATCAAAGTTACCCAGGCTGGTCAACCCCTGGGCTCAGGGGTTCTCCAAGTTACCCAGGCTGGTCTTGAATCCCTGGGCTCAGGCTTAGGCAACGGACAGGTAGTTTACAGAAGAAGCACAAATGGCCAGTAGTTACATCCCCAAATGTCCAATCTTATTAGTAATAAAAGCAATAGCACCTCTACCAACAGGATAGGGCAGTGTCCTCATACCTATGGATAACACTGGACCATTTCTTTTCTTATCTTTCCCAAAAAGATAAGTGGAAAATGTTGCTTTTACAGTTTTAAAGCAGCTGCTACTATTCTTGCCTTGTTTCTATGAAGTAGTTAAGATATGGTCCATGAGTGGCACAGCTGGGCATTATGGACCTGGGGCAGAACAGACACAAAGTGCCCTTACCTGTTATAACATTTCTTTAGACAGACAGACAGAGAGATAGGGACACAGTAAAAGGCAGATGTGTGGGTGGGTTGAGTCATAGTAGAGAGGTACAGTTCAAGGAATTACCTACAAACCAACAAGCAGTCATGCCATTTTTTACCAATTTCTAAGGTACTGACTTCTTAAAAATTGTTAATTATTGCAGAGGTAGCAATGATCAAGTTCTGAAACATTAAGATATCAGAACATTAATTTTGGCACTACTTTATGTGCTGGGTGGGGAGAGGGAGGGAAATTGTTTCTTTTGCCTGGAATATCTACATAACAACTATTTATCCCTCAAAATGGTTTAGAAATCACCACTACCATGGAGCCTGTTCTTAACACTGTAAGCCTTTCCCTGTCTCCCTCTTCTATGTTGCCTCTGTACCTTGTATAGAACATTTGTCAAAAAAAGGGATTCCTGTTTTACCTGTGTCTCTTGAGCATCTAACATTTTACTCAAATTACAGGATGTCTATCATAAACGTGTGCTGAACTGAACTCACTTTACTTTCTACAGTACAAGGAGTATATTAGTATAGAAATAAAATTATCCTGGTGCGCCAGTGCCAGCCACCTTAGCAAATGTCACCAGATCAGAGATCAGATTTAGACAGAGACAGGAAAGTCTGCAATTAGGGTGACAGAAGAAGTTACTGTTGCTTTTAGCTCCAGCATTAAGTCAGAAGAATCCATACTCAGAGTAAAAGTCATTAGGTATAGTAACTGACCTAACACTTTAAAATCATTTATCTAGGCTATCATTTTAAAATCTACCTTTATATTTTTTTGGTTTACAATATATGTACATTTTTTTGTTTTTTGTTTTGGTTTTTTGAGCCAGAGTCTCACTCTGTTGCCCAGGCTGGAGTGCAGTGGCACGCTTACGGCTACCACAGCCTCTACCTGCGGGGCTTGGGCGATCCTTCTGCCTCAGCCTTCCAAGTAGCTGGAACTACTAGTGCATGCCACTACACGTGGAAAATTTTTTGATTTATTGTAGAGACGAGGTCTCGCCAAGTTACCCAGGCTGGCCTTGAACTCCTGGGCTCAGACAATCCTCTCGCCTCTGCCTCCCAAAGTGCTGGGATTACAGGTGTGAGCCCCTGCGCCTGGCTTCAATATGGGTATATTATACTGCAACAAAAAAATCAGAAATTACAGCCGAGTTTGGTGGCTCAGCCTGTAATCCCACATTTTGGGAGGCTGAGGTGAGTAGATTGCCTGAGCCCGCAGGTTCGAGATCCGCCTGGGCAACTTGGCGAGACCTCATCTCTACAATAAATCAAAAAAAATTAGCCGGG
>CAUYQG010068307.1:0-30210 GCA_963574415.1 Tarsius wallacei
AATTATTTATATATCTCCTACTTTGTCCTCACAAAAATTGAAACTGTCTTTGAACTGTTAAGTCAGGGCATGTGTGAGAGGACGTAGAAAAACAGCTGAATTGGGTTTTCTGGAGAAGAGAAAGCCTAGAGACTTTCAAGGCAAGGCAATCAATTTTGTTTCTATTTTACAGATGAAGTAAGAGGATTAGAGAAATTAAGAAATCTGTCTAAATTCCTAAATGTTGTAAGTGTCAGGGCATTGAGAAGGGGGTACCAGGCAAATAAAGGCATCGAGGACTTCTGGAACAGGTGATGGGTTGAATTCACATATTCCTTCAAACTCCCTTGTCTTCTTTCTTTTTTTTTTTTTGAGTTGGCGTCTCACTCCGTCGCCCAGACTAGAGTGCAGGGGCTGCTCCCGGCCACCGCAGCCTCGACCTGCTGGGCTCTGGCGATCCTTCCACCTCAGCCTTCCGAGTAGCCGGAACTACGGCGCGCGCTACCACGCCCGGCTAATTTTTTTTTTTTTATTTATTGTAGAGATGAGGTCCCGCCTGCCCAGGTGGGTCTCGAACCCGCGGGCTCAGGCAATCCACTCACCTCAGCCTGTCTTCTTTCATTCTTCTCCTTCTCCCTATACCTGGGAAGTTTTGAGATGGCCTCCATCTTTTCTCAGCCTCCCGCCTCTTTCTAATAACACACCTCACTAGATCCAGTATCTAAAGAGCAAGGTTATTGACCTTGTAGCGAAGACACCTCCAGTGGGTCGTGGCAACCAGAGAACGAAACTCACGCCATTTAGCTAGACAATCTGTTGCTTCTGTAACCCGGTCTTCCTCTGGCCTCCCAACCTCCTTCTACAGCATCCCACACAAATTCCCGACTCCAGCGGGACTAGCATGTGCTTCATGCTCTTAGTACACACTTAGCAAACTGGTGCTTCCACCCCCAGCTTTTCTTCACCTGTGCGCTCCCCTTCCCATTCCCCCCTGCCCAAATTCGTCTCCCAATCCTCCAAGGCCCATTTTTTGGGTCTTATCACATCCTCTCCTAAACTACACAGCCAGAGAGCATACGCTTTAGTCTTTTTATCACAGTCCCCTAGCCCAGTGCAGGGCACATAAAAAATGCTAAATGATTGATTGATTGAATAAATGAATAAGTTAACAAATCAGGAAATAAACAAAGCAGGCTTTCCTTGGCCAGACTAGTGCACAGTAATTTCTCCTTCTAGATTCCTGTTACGTCCGCTGTCTGATCTATTTATTTCGTTCATATTATTTACTGCCTCGTGGTATTAATTAACAATTCGTCTGTGTAAGTCTCATCTCCCCAGCGGGACGACAGGTTCCCGGGGTCAGAGTCTGAGTCATGTTTTAATACCCCCCTCAGCCTCAGCAGGGCAACATCCTGCCCTCTCCAAATGCTCATTGATTGATTGAGCTGCAGACCAGCTGAATCTCCACTGCCAAGCGTCAGCATCAGGACCCTCTCATGAGCATTGGCCATAAATCATGGGTTAAACCGTTCCTTGTTGTTAAAGCCTGGCTCATATTTCAAGGTTACCTGGATTCGGAAAACCCTTGATCAGGGTATGAAGGGAAAACATCTGGGCTTGCCATCCAATAGGGTCTGACAGGAAGTTGCAATGCATTTGTGTTTGGTGGTGAAGGTGTTGTTTCCCTGGTACAGTCTTGAGCGCTCAGATCAGACATCTGCATGCTAAAAAATTAAGCTCAACTCTGAAATATGAGAGAGATATTTCCCTATTCCCTTTGAGATACAGCGTAAGGTGGGGTTTTTGTTTGTTTGTTTGTTTCCAGCTGACCACTCCTAGATCACCTTTCCTGTAAGAAAGTTCCTGAATAAAGCCCATGTCACCTCAAAAAAAAAAAAAAAAAAAAAAGAGAGAGAGAGATACAGCACAAACTCTGGAATTCCTGCCCTGACATGCTGTTTCATCATTTTTCTGTTCTCCTTTGCCCTCTGTCCCAAGCACCCTAAACCCCCCCATGGAGTCTTATACCTATGCCTCTTCTACTTCTCTGATTAGAGCATCTTTTTCCTCCACTTTATTTGGTCAGATTCTCTACATTCTTCAGAGCCAAGCTGCATTGTCCTCATCTCTAGAAAGACTTCCCTTTGTCACCCACCCTGGTGTCTCTACTTTGCTTCCCCAGCATCCTGGGCAATGTCCTATTTGTAATGAACACCTCCTTACTGTTTCTACAAACAATACCTAGGACTTCCTGGAGGGCAACGCCTCCATACCCAAGCTTGAGCATAACGCCTAGTATACAGCAGACACTCCAAAATCTTCCTGAGCTAAATAGAAGAAAAGTGAATTATATGAGAGAACTTTCAAAGTAGAAAATATGAAAGAACAAGGGAAGTGATGGCAGGTTTGACTAGTAATCTGCTATAATAATAAAAAATATACCTCCCTCGGATCCTCTGTTGAGTAAGAGGTAGAGAAAAAAAAAGTAAGTTAAGAAATAGAATGCTTCTGTTGTCATTATGCAAACTTGAAAAAGCTGCAGACGTGCAAGAAATCACTATTTTGGTAAAGACTTCCAACCTCTGCTTGACACATTGAAGTTCAGACAATTGCATTTCTTGGTTTCCCATAATATGAAATGCATCATCATATTTCTGTCTTCTGAAACTCGAATTCTGTGCTCAACTAGACAGCTCGTTGTGACAGTCATGGCCCTGTGGCTGTCTAGTTATTTGCCCTCACTAATGGAATTTTCTCATCGACATTATCTTAGCTAAAATACAATGGCATTAGTGACAACTTAATGGAAGCAGAGGATGAAGCTTACAGACTCGTCATGTTTACTTGATGTGCAGATGGTAGTAACTGCAAATGCCTTAGATGAAAAAGGGCAATATTTGGGAAGCAGTTCTGTTAATGGCAGGGCTGTAGCCTGTGACCATCCAACCACCAGCACTAATCAGGGTGAGGACTTCTATCCTGTACAATGCAGTTCTCCAGGTCATCCCACCACCTCTGGGAGCTCCACTGGCCTTCATCCAATCAGTACTTCCCCTGAGTGTAACTCATTCCTGGGTTTGACACATTGTGCAGCATAAAATTGTTTTAACATGAATGTTTGTTAAGAATCACTACTCAGTCTTCTTTCCCTGCTAAAATTGTATCTTTCTGAAATGCTTTGGAGGTCAACTTCACTAGCTTATTCATTCAGACAGTTGTTAGTACACGTGACAATAGTTTCGGAGGACCTGTGGTAAGCAAGGTATGATACTAGCCCTTGGGTGGATAATATACTTGTTCCTGTGAGTTCTTACAATCTAGTGGCGAGAAAGTCACTGAACAGCAAATTATAGACACATAAGTAATATACATTACTGAATTGTATCCTCACAAAATGCTTATGTTAAAGTCCTAACCCCCAGTACCTAAAAATAAAACTGCATTTGAGACAGTGTCTTTATAAAGATAATATGGTGAAATAAACTCGTTATGCCTGATGTTCTTATGAGAAGAAGATATTTGAACACAGATATTCAGGAAGAAAATACTGTGTCAAGACATACGTAGAAGATGGCCATCTGCAAGCCAAGAAAGAGGCCCTCAGAAGAAATTAACCCTGCCTACATCTTGATCTTGGATTTCTAGTCTCTAAAACTGTGAGAAAACACATTTCTGTCTTGTAAACCACTCAATCTGTGCTATTTTGTTATGGCAGCCCAGGCAGGGTGATGTATCCCTACACACAAATTTAAGGCAAGTGCTATCAAAGAGAAGAACCAGAAGACCAGAAAACACGGTGGCTTGCCTTGAAGAGAACCAGAAGGCCAGAAAACAGGGTGGCTAGCCTTGAAAAGACTTTTTGCAAAAAGATCAATTGAGATAAATTCTAAAAGATAAGGGAGGTGGTGTTGACCACAACTACAGTGTGATGTATTTAATTAAAACCTAGTCAGCGTTAAATAATCATCAAATAAACATCCATTATGGCTCCTAAGCAAAAGTTATGTCACTAGAATTTTATCATATTTTGAAACAGAGAAAGAGCAAAGTAGTCACAGCAGTCTGCCAAATACAGAAAACTCATGACTGATGGAATGAGGGGTTTTATTATTTGATTTGGAATGCTCTCTCTCTCTAGCTAGCACTATTCAAGGAATTATGGAAACACTGAAAATCATAAGGGGAGCTGAGAAAATTTGATAAACACAATTGCTGGCTCCTAAGAATTAAATGGGATGACCCGAGATGGTCTCTCCAATAAGCCATTTGCCTCAACTGTAAACACTTTTTCTAGGCATCTGCTTTATTTCTCCTTCTTTGCTAGCCATGTCTCCTTTTGTGCAGAGATTCCATTCCGTTCCAGATCAGGCAATCAGTTGGCTTTTACCTTCTGTCTTTTTGGTTCATAATCATTGAGAGGTGCCTAGCTGCTAAGTTGAGATCTCTCAGTTTGGGCTCTTCCTCTTCTTATTTCTGAATTTCATTCTACTGTGCTGATACTATGTCTTTAAAGTATAGAGTAATTCCTTAATCCTGAAAATTCTAGTCTGGGTTTGATGCCTGTGGTGACATCAAGGCAGTATACTGCAACTGGAAAGCTTTGGGGGAAAGTTTCCCCAATTAAAATCCAAAGTGGTCGCTCCGCCATTTGACCTCTCTGCTACTTGCTTGGCTTCCTAAATAGACATAAACATATACAAACCCTCATCTGTCAGAAAGCCTGTCCCATATTCAGAAACCCTTATTGTGTCTCTGTCTTGTTTTTGCTCCACATGAAATAGATTCAGTACCTGTAACTGTTTCTCTATTAACATATTTTGAAGACTCTATATTCTGATAACTCTCTGTCAGCATGACACACACATACACGCACACACACACAGAGACATACAGTATTCTAATGTTATTTAAAGAAATTTACCACAGATAAAAAATTTTTTAAAAAAACCTTCCCAGATTTGGATACTTGGCCTCTAATTCTTTAATTCTCTACAGGTCATTGAGAGACATAATTATGATCATTTTTGGAACATGCAAGTATCTTATTCACAATCATGGTATCAGAGGCCAAGTTTACTTTTCTTATTCCACAAAATGCACCAGAAGTTTTGGAGTTGAGTTGAGAAGTATGCCCTCTGGCAAGGGACTTGGTTCTGGGTACTCCACTCAAGGCCACTTACTCCCATTTTTACAGAAGAGCCATGAGTTGGTTTCCTTAAAGATAACAAAGGTCAGGGCTGACCTACTGTTGTTATTGTTATTGTTTTTCAGTAACTCTTAGAAAGAACCAGAAGAAGTGTCAGTGATTCTAGACTGATCCCCACCTTCAGCAAAAAGAGGACAGTGAGGCCAAATGGAACGAGACTTACACGTCTTGCATCTAATTAGAACACAGACTGCAGCCCTGACCACTAAAGCCTGAATTCAGACTCTTTGCCCAGACTATCTGTGGCATTTTAAGAAACACCACACAAGAAAAAAAACTTAAATTAAATCCCCATATCTCGTTCTTCCTATTCTTACTGCCTTGCATTCTCCCATCAGAAAAATAAAAATAACATTGAAATGTCAGATCACTTTCAAAATAATTATAGTGGCGCCAGTTTTCTCTTTACATTGCTTAATGTCTCAGGTGACATTCAAAGCATTCTGCCCTATTTCTCCTAAGAAAGCAAACCAGGTGGTCTCCTTTACCTTTATAAAACGCCCTGTTTTCTTAGTGTTCAGATTGTTTTGAATAATTACAATCTCTATTCTAAGTATCTCCATAAGGGCTTTCAAAATGACAGCAATGACATCTACTGCTCAATGAACAGGTGTAGATTTTGAGAGACCCTCAGGACCACATGACCATGTGAGAGGTCCCCACGGCACCTCGCGACTTGTGAGAAGTAGGAGAGAACCGAGACTTGGAAATGCATAAAGTAGGTAAACCAAGTATTGGCTCATCCATTTAAGACTTTTCCAAATGGATTTTCTGATAAGACTCGCTGTGCAGCAAGATTCCTTGAGGGTGTTCTTTGCTCCAGTGACGTGCATGGACTTCCACATGGAGTGAGGGGCACAGGGGTAATTAGAGTAGGAAGGTTTGTGCAAAGTAGGCAAAAGTCTTTGGAAGCAGACAGATCCTTGCTGAGACAGACCTCATGTCACTTGGCAGCCTTAGTCCTTAGCTGATAAGGCATCAAGAAAATCCTGAAGAAGGGATGTGTATGCCCTATATACTTCATGAATATCAGTGTGTGTGTGTGTGTGTGTGTGTGTGTGTGTGTGTGTGTGTGTGTGTGTTGATATATAGATATGTATGGTTTACTTTATGATATTATACTGGCAACCTTAGCTACAGTAGACAGAAGTTTATTAAGTCAAAGGACTCCCATCTAGTGTGAATCCCACCTAACCCAAGGATAAGACCACCAAATAAGATGTTTTAGAAAAACAGGCTACTTATATCCTAAATAGCCAATTTTCCTTAAGAACGTACTGTATATTTGTGTGTAGATCTTTAATCTAAAGCAGAGTTTCTTTACATTTGCCTTATTAAGTAACTGACAGTATAGAAAATGAATATGAGTGGTAGCAGGATCCTGTGTAAAGACCATGAACTTGGGAATCCAACAAAGAGGCCTGAGGTTGAGCGCCATCTTGACCTCTTTAGCTTAACTTCTGATTATCAATTTATTTTGATGTGGGTTGGTATAATAATACCCATCTCACGAAGTTTTATGAGTTGTTATCTTTTTTTCTACAGGTCTGCTTGACAGGGTCTTGGCACGTTGCCTGACTGGCAGAAGGTTTACAGTGGTTGTTGGTTCCAATCTCAACTCATATACAGTGAAATGAAGCCTTCTACCTTTCCTCATTGTCACGTGTATCAGGCTTAAAAAAAATAGAAAATTAAGAATAAAAGAGAGGAAGGGATTACACTGCTGTCCTTCAACTTTCTGAAACTTCATCCTTAGACTAGCTGCATTCAACTGTCTTCTATGTAGAGGGTGCATTTAGTTTGCCCTTCTCACCTTGATCTCCAAGGCAAAAAGCCTCCCAGGAAACAGGGTTGATGGGGCCAGGCATGGGAGTGCTGCCCTTTCCATGGGAATTACCTCCTCTTTTAGATCCAGGATGTTAGAATGCCTGAAGTAGTCTCCAATAAACTTTGTCTGCATTCCCTGACCCACTAACAAAATGTGATGCTTTTATATGACATACAGTGTGTCAAGGGAGCCCTGCCGGCCTATAAAAATTATTGGGAGAATTGTCATTATACGTTCATATGGGATTTTCATCTCTTATCAAGTCAACATGATCTCAAATACTTTGAAAACAAGTTTCCTCAGACATGTAAGGGAAGACAACACTGTTTTTGTTTGATTATTTGACTTCCTCTCCTCCCCTCAGGTAGAAAAGTGCCAGAAGACGCACAACCTTGATCCATTTCAAGGAAGAATTAACCTAGGATTTTCCAAAAAGCAGGAAATTCTCCTTGAGGAGAGAATCATGCAAGAGTTTTCTGAGAAAACCTTCAGGTACTCTAGTTGCACGTTTTTAAAGCCTCTTTTTGTTTCAATTTTTGAGAGGCAGCTTTGAAATAACTGATCATTTATTTTCCCTCTGTAGCTGGTTGAGGCAGCAGCTTTTACCAGACTCTCTCGATCATAAACGCATTTTAATGGTCAGACATGTGCTTAATAATACAGGCAGCACCTGGATTCTTTAGAGCAAAGTGCTGTCAGGACCTGCACTATATTAAAACTACATTTTTGACCCGAAGCCTACAAGTCTCTGTGCTCAAAAACATCTCACCGATTAGAGAGAAACAGCCCAGTGCCAGCTCACATTTTTCTTCCTCAAATTAAGGGGGATTGAGGTTTAACTTTTATAACTCTGAACATGAAAAATATTATAATTCTAAGTGATTAACTCCGCTCCATTACGGGAAATCTAATAAATTTTATAAAAGTCCTCTGACTGCACAAATTTATTCTTAACTTTTATGACTCTGTCGAATGAGGCCCCTTCTAGCTATAGGTCTTGAGTCAGTACTGAAGGAAAGGAAATTTGTTACATAACTACCCAGCGTTCCGCTAAGTATTTGAGATATACTATCTCATTTAATTGCCACCACAGTCTTGTGAAGCAAAATCTGTTTTTCGCTCCCTGTGATAGGCAATCTCTAAGATGATCCCCAATCATCCACACCTCCTAATGCTCATGACTTTGTGTAATCCCCCCGATTTGCGCATGGGCTGGACTTATTTACTTATAATCAAATATTAGAAATGGCACTCATCTCTTCTGCCATAGTCTGTTTCCTATGGCAAAAGAGATGAGTGCCATTTCCAATATTTGACTATAAAAACTGTGGCTTCTATCTTGGGTGTTTTTTCTCACTCTCTCCTGGCAGCCTTCCGGAGAGGCTCAGGAGGATAAGCTTGTGAAGGAAACCAAAATATTTCACCCCAAAATATACTCCTTTGACATATTTTGAGATGGCTATTCAGAGGGCCTGCAGACGGAAGTCGTCCTACAAAGCTGCCTTTTGTGGGGGAGATTCTCACCTGTCGAGAAAACCTGCGTGGATGTACCAAACTTCCTCTGAGGCCCTTCTTTGGAATCTAAGAGTGATTAATTGAAAGTGTGACACATTTAAGAGTCTAAAAGTAACATTTACCATCTATTCTATCTTATGGCTACTACGTGTGAGATTTCATCTACACAGCAAGGCTACCTTTGCTAGGTAGGCTTCTTCCCTCTCTTCTCTCCCTCCCATAACCTGTCTTGCCACCATAACCTGATTTACCAACATCACCTGTTTTTGGCCACGCTCTAAGCCCCCATTTTTTCTGTAACCCCAAGATGGTATAATAGTATCAAACATCGGGCCATTTCTTTGAGTTTTTATATGGTTATGTAAGTCCCAAGCACACAAATGCATGTAATGAAATTTGCGTGTCTTTTTTCCTGTTAATCTTTCTATTGTCAATTTCTTTGATAGATGCAAATTATCAAAACTTCGGGGGAAACATTTTAACTTCCCTACATGTGGAAGTGTATCTTCTGAGACCCGCCCATGGCCACATAAGTTAGCATGGAAGTTGACCTTTCCCCTTGGAGCCGTGTTTATTGTTTTATCTTAGATTTAGGGGGTATATATGCACATTCATTATATGGACATATTGTGGAACGGTGGCGACTGGGTCTCGGGTGGCTCATTCCCCAGATAGTGAAGGTTGTGCTCTGTAGGTAGTTTCTGAACTTTAAATCTCCCCTTCTCTCCCCACTTATTGGTAACCCCAGTGTCTATTATTTCCATTACTAGTTCCCACATATTAGTGAGGACATGTGGTGTTTGGTTTTCAGTTTCTGAGTCAGTTTACTCAGGATGGAGACCTCCATATCCACCCACGTTCCCGCAAAAGACATAATTTCATTTTGTTTATGGCTATGTCATATCCATGGTGTATATATACCACAATTTCATTATTCACTGATCAGCTAATGGGCATTTCGATTGATTCCACATCTTTGCAATTGTGAATTGTGCTGCCATGAACATGCTGGTACAGGTGCCTTTTTTATATAACAACCTCTGTTCCTTAGGGTAGATGCCTAGTATTTGGGAATGCTGGATCAGGTGGTAGATCCACTTTTAGTTCCTTGAGTAATCTCCATACTGCTCTCCAGAGAGGCTGTACTAATTTATACTCCCACCCACAGTGTACAAGCGTTCCCCCTTCTCCACATCCACGCCAGCGTATATTATTTTTTGATTTTTTAATAATGGCCATTCTGACTTGTGATGGCTGCAGCCCAAATCAGAAATTTAACTGTAACCTCATGAGACGCTCTGAGCCAGAATCACCCAACCCTTGGATTCCTGACCCACAGAAACTACGATGTAATAAACGATGTTTTCAACCACTACGTTGTGGTGTTATTGGTTATGCAGCTACAGATAACAAATGCCCTCCAATTTACAGATGAGACAAAGTTTATCCACAGGATAGAAAGGAGAAGCAGAGCTTTCAAACCTGTCTGTCTGCTTCTCAGGCCTAAACCCCTCTCCTTTCTCAGGGGTTCAACTGGCCTTTTTTCACTCACGGACAGTAAGGCCCTCTCACGGTCTGGCAAGACCTGGACTATGAGAAAAGAAAGATAGCTCAGAGCAGTCCGAGCTATGCAAAATTGTATCGGGTCCAGAGAGAGACTTAAGCCACGCCTCGTCCCCCTGTACTCATGGCACCCATGCCTCAGGGCAACGGTCTAGTCATTTGGGTCCTGATTAGCTGCTTCACTCAATATTTTCATGATTCTGAAATCTACAATACAAAGAACAAAGTCTAGACAATCAATAGCTTAGGGTATTTTAATGTAAATTTTTGGTAAAGGGAGTGATCTTTCACCAAAACAAAGAACTGAGCATCACATGTTCTCAATCATAAGTGGACCTTGAACAACTATTGTAATAATATAAGAAAAGGACTGACAGTAGTGGGAAGCTTCGGGGGCGTGGGAGGAGCAGGGAGGTAGGATTGGCAGCAGTGGGAAACTGCCTGGGGAAGGAAGGGGGGCACACCTCATCAACAAGGGTACCTGCAAAATGAATATCTGTATACCTAATCCTGAATTGTACCCCACAATTTTAAGATAAAAAATTTAAAGGTGAAAAAAAAATTTTTGGTAAACAACGTAGGAAGTGCCTTTTTTTCCTTGAAACTCCACTTGTAACTGCAGTTAATCAGAGTGCATTATAAGGGCAACATGAATCTATGTTCCCTGTTTGCAATTCTCAAGCTTGGCCCACATAAACTCTCTATCTACATTAATTTTTCCCTCAGCTTTTGACTTTCAGGGTGACATCTATTAAGTCATATTCTTTACCATGTAACTCAATTTTCTCAAGTCTATTTGGGTAACAAAACACACAATTCAGTGAGGAGAAGAAAGATATCTAAATTCAAGAAAAACACACTGTCGTGTAATCCATGATGAACGTGGGTCCAGGGTGCAAAACAGAGGGGTATTTTTTATTCAGACTGCGTATTCAGAGAGTTAGCTCAAGGAATCTGCTGACCTCTCAGCGAATCTCATCCTATGCCCAATGCCTAGCAGACCTCCATGAGCATTTACCAACCAAGTAAGCGCACTGTGGCTCGAAGGACATCAGACCAAGGATGGAGAAGGAAGGAGAGGCTTCCACTCTTCCATGTTGAAGAAGTGGCAGCTGGAAGAGCCAAAGTCTGTTAAAAAAAAAACCACTTTGATCATAGCACTGCTTCATTTTGCTAGCCTGTAAGATCCACATCGACAATGCAGCAAAACTGAGTGCCCCCCAATTTCGGGCCATTTGAGGACCATTTAAAAAGTCTGCCATGCTCAGGTGCCATATGTACTAGCGTTTACTTAATATCTTAAAAATACATTTTTTTAAACGATTTTTAAAATTCACTAATTTTTCCTTGAAATAGAATTTGGGGACCATAAAAAAATTCCACGGTAATGTGGTTCAAGTGGAAAATATAGACTTGGAAGTCACACCTATTCAGGATGAAATCTCAGCTCCATCACTTAGGATTTTGAAGGGGTTTTCGTGATTCTTTATTTCTTCATCTATAAAGTAGGAAATAGCACCTTCCTTGTGCACGGCACAGTGATGAATCCATGCAATATATGCTGTGTCTGTGAAGCACCTAGCAGAGTGTTCTATAAATGATGTATATTATGCTAAATACGCCTCAGTAGGAATTCTTATTCCCACCTCTCTGATGAGACCGCGAGAGATAGGGAAATTAAAGTTTACATAATTAATTGAAACATAACTAGTCTGAATTCACTATTTTATTTTCTAATAAGAAAAAAAAAATCTATGTCTTCGGACTCGGAGTAAATTTGTGAATACAGGAGCCTTCCCATACTCCTGGGAGTTGGCTTCTGCAGGCTTTGATAAGAACCTCAACCTTTGTTGAATTGGATGAACAAGACACTGACCCAGAGGGCGTCAGCAGACGTACCTGTGAGGATTTCAGCGATGCGTTCTGTGGGTTTCTGAATCAGGAGCCTCAGGATTCCGCCCTCCAGACTCAGCAGCAGGGTTCCTGAGCCCTCAGACAGCTCTGTGGACAGAAGCAGACCATCCTTGTTCCATGTTCGAAACTGGAAACTCACTGAGAGCCCATCAATTTGGGGGGTGCCGGGCAGCAGCAAATAACTGCCGCTGGAGTTGACAAATGTGATGGGCACAATCGGTGGTTCGGAGCAGGAGAAAGTGACATTGCCCTGGAAAACAATAAAAGTCAAGCATATAAAAGCCATTTTTTATTCTGCAATCTGACAGCTGATATAAACAACCACCTGGAGCTGACCTTAATTTCAGGATCATTCCACATTCAGCGGCAAGATCTTAAAGCAGAAAAATATGTCAGCTTGCTCAGAAAAATCTCACAAGATTGTTTTCCATTCCTATGTTGAGGATCAGAGTGTTATCTGCACGGAGGGCAACCGGAAAGTCCCAGAAGGGAGGAGAGGGAAGTAGACACATTTCCTAGGGAGTTTAAAATTAACTACACAGCAGGGCTCGGTGGCGCAGCCTGTAATCCCGCGCCTTGGGAGGCTGAGGTGAGTGGATTGCCGAGCCCGTGGGTTTGAGACCCGCCTGGGCAACTTGGCGAGACCTCACCTCTACAATAAATCAAAAAAATGAGCCGGGTGTGGTAGCGCGCGCCTGTAGTTCCAGCTACTCGGAAGGCTGAGGCGGAAGGATCGCCGGAGCCCAGCAGGTCGAGGCTGCGTGGCCAGGAGCGGCCACTGCACTTCAGTCTGGGCGACGGAGTGAGACTCCAACTCAAAAAATAAAATAAAATAAGATAAAATAAAAGTAACTACATTCGGGCCATGCTTCTCTGTAAGCTCCATTCTCCTCCCCAATCTGGGGGAGGTGGACCTCCCTTTTCTCTCTCTCTCTAATCTACCTTATAAATAAACCATACTTTTCTTCTAAAAAAAAGTAATTACATTCACTCATTGAATGAACACCTATGGAAAGCCAGCTATGTGTCAAGCTTCCGAGTAGATTTTGAAGAGGCACACGTGGAAGTTTGCTACAATGTTGCACTAGATGCCAGCTCCCCCCAAAACCTGGCAGGAGAAATAACTAGACAAGCCAAGGTTATCCCAGAGAAGAAAAACAGAAGAAGGAGATGGGGAAGGGGCTGAGTGAATGTGACCTGGACAGCATTTCCAGCAAAAGCCTGGAGAAATTAGCAAAACGGCATCCCAAGGGGAATTCAAGGGAACTTGTCATTTCTAAGTAGTTGGTGGGGCGGGAAGGGTCAGGCAGCATGAAGGCAGGGACGCTAGAAAGGTGCATAGAGACGAAATTTAACAGCCCTCTGATGCTGGCTGAGTCGTTTTCATTTAAACTTTGAAACACCGAAGTGACATGGGCCTTGGTTTTAACTTCATAAGAGTAGTTTTGGTAGCATGGGTGGGGCATGAATGAGAGGAAGGGACTTCACGAGAATAGACCCTAAAAGGAGAGTAACACTATTCTTTGCATAAGCGTGGAGAAAATGGGTTCAAATATATTTGAGAATTGCCCGAATAAGGAAGTTATGGGCAATTAAGGAACAAATACAAGTGCCCAACTGATCCCTGTGCTGGGGTCCCTTCTGAAAGATAAGGAAGGAGAAACCCTGGAATACCGCCCTGGTTGTGAATAGGTGGTCTGTTAGGGAAGACGCTTGGAATTTATTTCGCAAGTTCCATAGCCAATCACATCTTATTTTCCATTCCTTCCATTTGTCTCCTTTAGACTCCAAACAGGAATCTCCATAGTACAGTGAGCTTATTCAGGTAAGTTCATCCAAAGAGCCACAGACAGATCACATTCCCTGTAAATATATCTTTTTAAGGCTTCTGCATGGCCACCTTTGCGTAATGCCGATCACCTTTTCCAGCTTGAGTTCACAGCCAGCGCCACTTACGCAAAAAGGCAAGGATTCTGCATGGGGAATACCCTAGCTTGAATGGCTACCTGAATTAAATTTTCTGCCAAGGTGGCCAGGTGGCAGTTAGACACCTAGTACATACAGTTCTCAGTCCCAGAGCAGGTTAATGATTCAACTCCGAAAACTTCTTATCTGGAAAAACGTCCCTAGGTCCCAACGATGTTTTGTTTACGATAGTCTTATATTTCCAAAAATGAGTGACCATCCCCAAACTTCTGCCGGTCATATATTTCTAATAATTCACTCATCAATCACGCTGCATATTCTTGCATAAATCATTTGCTGTAGTTCAGATGTTTTCTTCTCTTTAGGCCAGATCCTCAGAAGTTAATTGATGTTTCAAAGGGTAAGGCCCTTGATAGCCATCAAGAAATCGCCCACAATTTATACTACCTCACTGTACCAGGCAGTAAGATACGTGTTTGCATACCTATCTTGCACAACAGTGCTATAATGTGTAATTTTCTCCACTTAAAGGATGCACAAACTGAGCTCAGAAAGAATAAATAACTTAACAAAAGCCATATGCCTTGTCAGCAGTGAGAGACAAACCCATGTCTGTCTGACTTGTAAGTTTTTGCTTTCAGTCACTGAGACAGTGCAGACCTCCTATCAGGGGCCTTCAGTACCCCCAGTCCCCAAAGTGTAAAAATAAAGGAAAAATCTTGAGTTCCTTCAGGGAAAATTCCAGGCATTTAGTTAGCCTTGAAAAGTAAAAGAACAACAAGAAGATAGTAACAAAAGTCTCCCAAGCAAACCAGTCACAAGATATTTCGGTTCCCCATAGAAACTAAAAGATAATACCTTAACATATGTTCTCAAGTTGTTCTCAGAAACTCCTCCGCCTAATGTAAATGCCAACCACTATCACATAAATCTCAGATAAGTGGAAACTGAGGACTGAACTCTGACTGTCACTCTGTATTCCAAATTTCTTCCCAAGGGGCCTGGGAAAAGTCACACTCATGGGCCAAACCAATGCATAACTTTTGTGTGTTGGTTTATGATTTTGCCTGCAACTTCTGCTTTCCTGAAATGCACCTCTCCACCTTTTAAAAGTTTTGCATGAAAGCCATCAAGGAGTTCAAATCTTAGCTGCCCATTCTTTTTGCCTGGCACTGTGCAATAAATGTCCATTTCTCCTTCTGCAAATCTCAGCATCAGGGTCTGACTTTACTGCACCAGGTGAGTGAGCAGATCTCAGTTCAGTTTGGTAACACCATCATCTCTGATACCCCCTTTCTCTGAACTGGGTGCCACCATTTTAGAAAATCTACCAACTTGCTCATGGTATCTCCAAATTGCTTGAATTTTTCATTTGTGGTTTCTAGCAAATTCCCTTTCAAAAGTAAAAACATCCCCACTGGTGGCCAACTAATTGTGGCAGTGCTATCTTTTAAAAGAAGCAAAATCACAAACACTCTTCAAAGAAGTAGGAGATAATAGTAACTTTTCTTTCTCCTTTCTTTTTCTAAGGTCAGTATCATCTTTTCTGTGATAACAAATCTGCCCAAGCACAGCTGTAACCAAAGTCTGAGGTCGTGTACAGGGAGAACGATTGGGAGGTAGTCACAAAGATGGCAAAGGCACAAGATGTTGCGAAAATGCCCCTTTCCCCCTACTAATTCCAAATTCAGTTTTGCTTCACCCAAGCCCTCGTCTCTCTGGATCACGGTCATGGAAAGTTGATCTCAGGACAGTGGGGGACTATAGCAAGGAACGGGGCCACACAGCAGAAAGTGAACAGCGGGCGAGCGAGTGAAGCTTTACGTGCATTTACAGTGGCTATCCACCGCTCGCGTTACGGCCTGAGCTCTGCCTTCTGTCAGATCAGCAGCGGCATTAGAGTCTCATAGTAGCGTGAACCCTACTGTGAACAGCATGTGCAAAGGATCTAGGTTGCACACTCCTTACGAGAATTGAATGCCCGATGGTCTGAGGTGGAGCTGAGGCCGTGATGCCAGTGCTGGAGTGCGGCTGCAGATACAGATTACCATGAGCAGTGAGGTCTGACTGCGTCCCCCCGATTATCTTTCACGAAACTGGTGCCTGATGCCAAAAGGGTTGGGGACTGTTGGACTAGGGAACCTGGGGTTCTTTCCTTCTTTGATCAGGTCACTCACATCTGACAAGCAGCCTGGCTTCCTTTCTTCATTCCACTGTCTAATCGAATTGTTCATTCTGAGCAGGGGAGCTCAGAATCGAAGGAGTCCCTGGGTTGGACCCTTGGAGCAAGGACTTTAAATACATGCTTTCAGGGATTCTCGCTGGCTAGGGAAAGGTCACGTGTCGGGATTAGTACCCTTCTCAAAAGGAAGCAAGAGAAACTTTTAAATGCCTTGGGGTGTGTTCTCTGTCCTTTGCTGCAGGCCATGCATCTCTCTCCCTTTCCCTCATTCCTTCCACTTTCCTCCACTATCTGGACCTTCATGCAGCCTCCCCTGCTGTTTAAATCGTCCTTGTTTTTAAAGCATCCCCCTGCTATGTTCTCCAGTGGTGCATCCAAGGGTAAGTAGGAGAGAAGAGATGCGACTCAATCGAAAACTCACTGTACACCAAATCCGACCCGGCTCTCCAGGCGTGTGTGAGTGTTTGCAGCTCTGCTCCCATCACACAGCTGCTGGGTGCCACTTCGGTGACAGTCCCATCGCCGCGGTGCTTGCCGAAGCAGAAATGCCACACAGTGCTGAGGACCTCGGCACCCACGCCCACTCACTGAAGTGAGGCAAAAGGAAGGGCGAGGCACATGTACAAATGCTGCTTTTGAAATCAACAGGGGCAATTTCATCACTTTTAATAGTTCCATGGGTGAGTCTAGAATCCTCAAAACAGCGTTTGAAGGAGTCCCTGCTGGTCATTTAGAAATTATATGCCACAAGATAACTTACTTTAGGATTATGTCAAAGGACACATGGCAGGTGGTCTGCAGACTACATTCTACACTGTATACATACATCTTTAGGCTATTTCTTCAAATTTCATCCCTCCCACCCTCATGAAGGGAACTCTATTCCTCAAAGTCCCTTCATACCCTGTATGTTTAACTCTTTCAAGATTTCAACATTCATTCCAGACTTCCTAAGCATTGTAAGTCAATGTGCTAAGCACAGGAGTTTATAAGTTATGCACATAAATGTGACCCTGATTCTTTGCATTCTGCAGTCATTCGGGGTACATGACGACTGTGATCGGTACAAGGTGGGCCATGACAAAGGAGATTACACTGGGATCAGATCTGCAAGGTAAAGCAAATGGCCCTGCCTCACAGGTGAGATTGGAAGAAAGCCACTGAACAGCCAGGAGTCCTTTGTTTCCTCGCTATAGCTTATGATGCTTATAGAATGGTATCTTTCGCCATCCAAAATGGAAGCCACTCTCCATTGAAGGGACTTGGTATCTGAAGCACCATTTCTCACCCCATGCCCTGAGTTCTGGTTAGATGGTGGCCTCCTCCATTTGACTGAGGCACCTGACCAGACCATGGTAAGGCTCCCCAAGGCAGCAGCTGCCAGAGGGCACTGGTCCCCCAAGTGGAGAGGCCAAGCTTGGTTCCCAAGATGACAGTTCTTAGTGCCCTATGCTTTCATTCTTATACGTGTTCATCCTTCTCCAACAGGCAAGATGCCAAGAAGTGGCAAGCAGAAAAGAATGCTGGGTCAAAAATGGAGAAGCCATTTGTCTCTTGGCGGCCCCCAAAAGATGTCTACTTTTCTTCTGAAAATGACTATGTCTTTGCTCTAATTCTAGTCAGGCTTCTCTGAATTCTCCTTCAAATAAGCCTGATGCTGGGCCCTGGCCTTGGCCCATTTACTCCAGTTTTAGCAAGAATTCTGCAGAGTCAGGATAGCAAAAATCCCCTACTCTCGATCTGACCTCCTTTGATATCTTATCACACCGGTTTGCCTTCAGAAAAAAATCTGTTGGACTAGTTTAGCAAAGAAGCACACTACCTCTAAGTAATTTTCCATCCCCTGACTCCCACTCTGCTTCTTGGCTATAAATCCTAACTCTTTGTTGTATCTGAAATTGGCCCAATTTCCCCAGAGAGCTGATATTATGTTTTGTTTTAATAAACATATAAATTAACCCTCTTGGTCTTAAAACTTGAAACTTACATTTGTCTTATCTGAGATCCTTCCTCAAGAAACCAGTATTCAGGTCTATAGTATCAAGAAACAGAAACTCACCAGGTCACTATATTCAGACAATGAGATGCCAGATCCCTCACTCATTGGAGGAAATCCAGGAGAGAAGCATCTTCCATATTGGAGGGAAGACCCCACTAATGGTCAAGACACATCGACAGGCCACAAGATAGTCCCCCACATGGCCCTCTCCTCAGACCTCCTGCAAGCTGCCCGCCCACAGACACCAGTAAACAGGGATATACTGAGAGACACATGCTTCAGAGATTCTCTCTTAACTTTCCTTCTTTTTTGCCCTCCCAAATCTGCTTTCTCATCACTTTTCAATGGCATGTGCTATCTGTAGAAATGTGTGATATTTCTTATACTGCCTTGTAATAATTGGCTACTTTTTATAACTTTTTGATAATTGCCTGAGTCTTACCAGAATGTTTATAATAGATTATACAGCATCTTGCTTTGAATTCTGAGAAGGAAGTGGACGTGTTAAATGTAGGCAGCACTAAATTGTCATCATGAATATTTATTGGGAAAACCATATCCTTTCTCTGATTCTCATTGTTTCCTACCGTAACTGAGAAAACAATAATAGAGGGATGATTTAAGACTAGATGAGGTCACGTGCATGCAGTGTGTCTAGCATTGTTCCTGACTTGTTGTTCTTCTCTCTTCCCAGGTCTGACATATTTCTGGATGACCAGAGGTGAGCCACTTCTAGTGCCTTCATTTCCGTTTTTGTTGCCTGAGGCTGTTGGACTGAAGGGCTCCAAGATCCCATGTGCCTCCCCATTCTTAGGCATCTGGGAGTGAACACCCACATCGTTATCATCTGTCTTTTCTTTGGTTGGGGGATAAGCATCACCTGAATCATTCTACTGTTGGCATGAGAAGCGGAACCAAGCATTTACATTTTAGAGAACTTTTCTTTTGGATGGTTCTAGGTATAAAGAAGGAAACCTAATTCTCTTCCCTAACAATCTCTGTCTCACTGCAGGAAAGAGAACAAGAGTTACAACACATAACAATGGCATTTTTTAAAGTATGTAATCAGATCTGAATCTATCTCTCTATCTATCTATCTATCTATACACACACACACACACAAGATGATTTTAAGCACACGTGCCAGGGAACAATAACAAATTGACTATTTATTCTTCCTCCTCCCCTTTCCCAGGAAATGTTCCTAAAATACTTTACAAAGAGAATGCTAGATTAATGCTGAAGTGTATGAGAAATTACAGTGTTTGAAACTTACTTGAAAATGATGAAATAGGAAAAATCCTATGTAGCCACTTAGCTAGGTGCCAGCCCAGGGCCTAAGCATTGAAAACCAGAAGAAGATCATGAGAGATAATCCAGGTTCTGAGAAGCATCTTCCTTGCAAACGTATTTAGGCCATTCTACCCCCAAATCTGAAGTATATCAATGCTGACTGAAATCTAATAAAACTCATCCACCTAACGCTTTCCTTGGTGGCAGAAGGACTCATTGAAAAGAAGATATTGCAGACATAGCGTAATTACTGTGATCTCATGACTGATGGATGGGAGAGTCATGATAGAAACTTTCCTTCCTGAAGAAATCTGACAGAAAGAACTTGGTGCCATTTAAGTCCTTGTCATATGACTACAGGACCCATCAAATGAATGAACACATATTGTTATACAGACGGACCAACCTCAGAAGATGATGCTCTGCTAATAGGCATCTGATAGAAACACCACGGTGGCATGAATGTGATTGTAGAACAGATGAAACAGATTGGAATGTATTGAACAGGAACTGAATGGTTCTCTCTGTTTGTCAAACATTCCTAAACTTGGAATCCACCGTGTGTTCATTGGTCACTGGGTATTTTAGCTAAGTCTCAGTCCATGGCATAAATACCATAACTTGCTAGGCTAGAACAAGTAGTCAGTATAACTGAGAAGAAAGACATTCTTTTTTTTTTTTTTTTTTGAGTTGGAGTCTCACTCTGTCGCCCAGGCTGGAGTGCAGTGGCCGCTGCCGGCCAACGCAGCCTAGACCTGCTGGGCTCCGGCGATCCTTCCGCCTCAGCCTTCCAAGTAGCTGGAACTACAGGCGCGCGCTACCACGTCCGGCTAATTTTGTAATTTATTGTAGAGATGAGGTCTCGCTTGCCCAGGCGGGTCTCAAACACACAGGCTCAGGCAATTCACTCACCTCAGCCTCCCAAAGGCGCGGGATTACAGGCTGAGCCACCGAGCCCGGCTAAGACATTCTTAACAACAGTTTCATTTGTACCAGTTTTACAGCTTTATGTTTAAATACAATCTTTTGATTATTTCACTTGAGATACTTGATGTACATGACAAACTTTAGACCTTAACAACAAAAGATAACTGTGCTTAAATTTTCCACTTAGGTGCTGACCTTACCTTGTCTGTCTGCTAGTCATCCACCCTCTTTAAAGAGTATTACTTATTTGCCGACCCTGTGTTGGCTGCATAGCCATCACTAACAAGTTGTTCATAGGTCTTTCTCATTTGTGGGTATTTTCCCTCCACTTATTTTAGA
The DNA here is from genome assembly GCA_963574415.1 of Tarsius wallacei. NCBI lineage: Eukaryota > Metazoa > Chordata > Mammalia > Primates > Tarsiidae > Tarsius > Tarsius wallacei. Next base: position 20,672 of record CAUYQG010068307.1, read on the forward strand.
TTTTCAAGCACATTCCTTTTGGAATCATTTCACTATCCAAACATATCTATTACTATCTACTATTAGTGATTCAAGTCATTTAGTTATTTTGTGGAAGTCTCCAGAAGGTTACTGGCCTCTCGGCTTTAAATGAGAATCTGAAAAATAAAAAAGCTATACATAAAAAGCATGTTAAGAGCATGCAAGGTCAATGGTCTCCACTGTTAGCCACCACTTCCTCCCTCATTTGGCAGTGAGACCTTGGTCTGGGCTCAAGTCATCTGGGAAGAATAAAATAGGAATAATAGAATACTCTTTGACTGTTGAAAAAAGAACTGGAGTCATAGATCAGAAAAGGCTGGCAATAGACCCTGGCCAAAAGTAGAATGTGTCTGAATGCAGTCTGGTGACTAAGGCAGAAACCAGGGCTCTCAAACGAGGTGGAGGGTGGTCAACTTCCACTGGGACTCCTCTAGGCAGCCACCTTGAAGACCTGGTATGTCCCTTTGTCAGATCCTTAGAGGAAACAATAAGTTAGGTGTGATTGTCCTGCCATGCCAAAAAACCAATTTTTAAGACCCCAAGAGGACACAGCAGCAGACCCAGCTTGAAGTTCTGGTTATATTACTGTGCTGATCTGTTATTTACAAAGTATTTTCATCGTGGGTGTTTGTTTTGTTTTTAATCATCATCCAGACATCACAACACCCTGGTGAGTAAAAAATAAAGCTAGCAGTGCAAGGCTGAGCTTCAATCATGAGGCATCAAACAAAGCCAATCAAGCATTTATAAGCTGGGGAAAATGATCTTGATTCAATCTAATTTGTGGGGAAAGATTTCAAAGCCAGTTCTTGATTTTCCAAATGAGTACAACCATTTCTAATTTGATTTGTCTGAAAACCACCAGCACTGACTGGCATGCTATCAGCAAATACAGGGAAAAGACTGCCCTGTGAGCTACTGCTATCTTCCTGATTTATAAACTCAGGGGAAGTAGGGATTCAAGTTAGGCTTTTTAAAAAATATTTGGAGGAAGATAGACTCTTTCATTTTCTCATTTATTCAGCTGACATCTTTCAAGCAGGTTATATGGGCAAACTCAGACCTTGTCCACCTGGAGCTCACACAGCAGTAAGATGAGGATCGTGAAATGCGTCATCTAACTGTGATCGAGTGCCAGGAGGGAGACATACATGTCATTGAGAAAGCATGTGACAAAGCACTGTAACATGACTTCATGAAGTGCCTTTTGATTTGAGCTCCGTAGGACAAGTAGAAAGGAGCAGAGTGAGCAAGATTTGGGTGAAGGAGGGTTAGGGTGAGCACTGGGAAGAAGGCCATGATGCATTCTGGGAATTTAAGGGAGACTAGACCCTTGGCAGTAATAGGCACAGGCAACATTTTGTTTCTGCCAAGAGGCCTCAGAGATAGAGATTGGGCTCTCTGTGGTTTCATTTTAGGGAAATCCAGGAGAGAAGCATCTTCGGTATTGAAGGGAAGACCTCACTAATGGTCAAGACACAAGGACAGGCCAGAAGATGGTCCCCCGCCTGGCCTTCTGCTCAGGCCTCTCAGAGGCTGCCTACCCACAGGCACCAGTAAACAGGGATATACTGAGAGTCATGTTTCATAGATTTCTCTTGACTTTCCTTCTTTTTTACCCTCCCAAATCTACTAGTTCCCAGTATCAGCTGGTAGGCTTCAGAGCCAGTTTTGGTCGTCTGCCTGCTGGTGTGTCTGTTTCAGGTCTGCCGTTTTATGCTTGTTCCCTGGACACTGAAGATGAAAACCCCCTCCTACGTTTTCGGCTTTTGCAAATAGTGGTGCCTTACATGTAGAGACAAAACCCAGAGGAGGACCTTGAGAATTAGGAAATAAGAAGGAATGAAAAATAGACCCATGATTAAACTAAAACCCTCTTAGCTTTCAATTGAAAGATAAACTGCAGCTCTACCCTGAGTGCTCCCTAATTTCTGTTAACAAATGTTGTGCAAAGGTATTTGGAAATATGAATCAAGAAGCTAAAAAAATTAATAATTCTTTTTGACACTCTACTTGCATTTCTAGAAGTCTATCCTCAGGAAAAATCTGAATGGGACTAAGATTTATACACTGAGCTCTGTAATTTATAATAATACAGAAATCTGGGTTTGAAATCATAGAAATATTGAAGTAAATTATGGCATGTATGTATATGACATACTATTTTGCCATTACTAGTAGCAATGTTTATGGTAAGCATGAAAATTGCTTATAGCATAATATTAAATTGAATGAACAGAATACAAATTTGCCTATATGAATCAGATTAAATATACCTATATAAATAAGTAGGTGTAGCATAGTGACTAATATACTAAAGAGTGGCTGTTTCTAGGTGCTGAAATTATGGCACTTTTTATTTCTGCAGTTAAATTTTATTTTTATTTCTAACATATTTAAAATAAAGCGGTATAGCTTTTGTCATAAGAGTTTTAGTTAAATATTTTTCCATATATGAATTAGTTTGAAGGCGTTCATGACAAAAATATTCAGGATTAGTGATTGATATTAAGGAATTAGTGTAGATTACTTAAAGAAAGAAATAATAGCAGCTGATTCATATAGGGATACAAGCAGCTAAATCTGAAACCCAGTGACTACTTTTCAAAGAATTTCTACCTTGCAAACTTTCAGAGTAGCTTGTCCTTTCTACTGCAATGCTTATTATGTTTAGTCATACACCTATTCCCCTCAAGTAGGTAACAGTAACAAGTCATTATAGTAGTAAAGTGTGATGGTTAATTTGATGTGTCAACCTTGACTGGACTAAGAAATACCTAGAAATCTGGTAAAGCATTAATTTTGGTGTATCTGTGATGGTGTTTCCAGAGGAGGTTAGCATATGATTCTGAGTATTCTAGGTGGGAAAAATCTGCCCTCCATGTGGCCAGACACCATCCAATCTGCTGAGGGCCTGGAGAGAACAAAAATGAGAATACGTGAATATGTCAATTTATCTGCAGGAACTGAGATACATTCTTCCTCTTCTTTTTTAACTCCAGGCTCCCTAGTCTTTGGACTCTAGGTCTTAACCAGCTCCCCCTAAACCCTGCCTTGGTTTCTCAGAACTTTGGCCTCAGACGGAATCACACCACAGGCTTCCCTTAGGACTGGACCAAGTCATGCTATAAGTATTCCAGCGTCTCCATCCTGAAGACTTGAAACTAGAAGAAAAGATCGGTGGAAAGATCCCTAAAATTGGTCTGAGCGTGGCTTTTTGGATATGATACCAAAGCACAAGCAAGGAAAGCAAAAATAAACACGTGGATTTCTGCATAATAAATAAAACAATGAACAAAATAAAAAGACAATCTACAGAATGGGAGAAAACACTTGTGAACTATATATCTGATAAAAGGTTAAATATTCAAAATAAACAGAGAACTCATGTAGAATAAAAAACAAGCAGAAACAAAAATAAACAAGCAAAAGTCACAAATGATCACATTTAAAAATGGGTAAAGGGCCTGGAGAGAGACTCCTCCAAAGAAGACAAACACATGGGCAACAGGTGCATGAAAGAAGGTTCAACATTGCTAATCATTTTGAGAAATACAAATCTAAACCACAATGCAATATCACCTTATACCTCTTAAAATGGTTATTATAAAAAAAATATGAGATAACAAGTATTAGCAAGAATGTAGAGAAAAGGGAGCCCTTGTATATTGTTGGTTGGAATGTCAATTGGTACAACTATTATGGGGAACAGGATGAAGTTTTTCACAAAAACTTAAAAATGTAACTATCATCTTATTCGGCATTTCCACTTCTGGGTCCATATCTTTTTAAAAAAATGAAATCAAGGCCAGGTGTGGTGGCTCAACCTGTACCCCCAGCACTTTGGGAGGGCGAGGTAAGAGGATTGCCTGAGCCCAGGGGTTCAAGACCAGCCTGGGCAACTTGGTGAGACCTCGTCTCTACAATAAATCACAAAACTAGCCCGACTTGTTGGCGTGCATCTGTTGTTCCAGCTACTCAGAAGGCTGAGGTGTAAGGATTGCCTAAGCCCAGCAGGTCGAGGCTGCGGTGGCCGTGAGCATACGTCTGCACTTCAGCCTGGGTGACAAGAGTGAGACTCCAACTCCAAAAATAAAAGCAAAATCAACATCTCAAAGAGATATCTGTACACCCGTGTTCATTGCAGCATTATTCACAATAGCCAAGACGTGAAAACTACCTAAGTGTCCTTCAGTAGATGAATAAATAAAGAAACTAATATATCTATAGATGAATAAAGGAGGGAAATCCTGCCACTTGTGGCATGAATACATGAATGAACTGGAGGGCATTTTGTTAAGTGAAGGAAGCCAGACACAGAAAGAGAAATACGTGGTGTTTCAAAAAAGGCAAGCTCAGAAAAGCAGAGAGTAGTGCCGTCGTTACCCAGGGCTGGATGGTGACATAGCCCATTTTGCACTGCTATCAAGGAATACCTGAGGCTGGGTAATTTATTCAGAAAAGAGGTTCATTTGGCTTATGGTTCTACATGGCATTAGCTTCCATTTCTAATGAGGAAGCTTGCCATCTTAGCAGAAGGCTAAGGGTGAGCAGATGGGTCACATGAGAGAGTGGAAGCAAGCTAGAGAAGGCAATGCCAATCTTTTTTAAACAACCAGCTCTTGTGTGAACTAACAGAGGGAGCACTCACTCATTGTGGCCGGAATGGCATCTACCCCATGATCCAATCACCTCCCACTAGGCCCCACCTCCAACACTGGGGATTAGATTTCTTTTATTATGATGATGACTATTTCTTTATTTTAGGGGACACAAATAGCTTTGATGGCATGGTCGCATTGTACAGTGTGAGATGAGTCTGAACATTAAGCGAACCCAGCCCTCTCCCCTCTGCACATTACACCGGACGTGCAGCCTCGACCCGCTGGGCTTAGGCAATCCTGACACCTCAGCCTTCTAGGTAGCTGGAACTCCAGATGCAAGCCACCAAGTCGGGCTGGTTTTCATCCCTCCCTGTTGCTTCCCTCTTCCCCCTTCTGACTCTTTAATTATTCCAGATTAAGGCTATGCCTTTGTGTCTCCTTAACTTAGTTCCCATTTATAAGTGAGAACATGTGGTATTTGGTTTTCTGTTCCTGAGTTAGTTCGCTTAGGATAATGTTCTCCAATTCCATCCTCTTACGGCAAAAAACGATTTCATTCTTTTTTGATAACAGAATAGTATTCCATGGTGTATATATATACCACGTTTTCGTTATCCATTGATCAATTGATGGGTATTTAGGTGGATTCCACATCTGTGCAATTGTGAATTGGGCTGCAATGAACATGCACGTGCCGGTGTCTCTTTTATATAAGGACCTCTGTTCCTCTGGATAGATACCTAGAAGTGGGATTGCTGGATTGAATGGCAGTCCTACTTTTAATTCCTTGAGAAATATCTTTACTGATGTCCATGGTGGTTGTACTAATTTACACGCCCACCAACAGTGTTCCCTTTTCACTGCATCCATACCAGCATCTGTTTTTTTTATTTTTTGATAAAGGCCATGCTGACTGGTGTAAGGTGGTATTTCATTTTGGTTTTAAAATTTGCATTTCCCTGATAATTAGTGATGTTGAGTTTTTTTTTTTTTTCATCTGTTTGTTGGCCATTTGTACGTCTTCTTTTGAGAGATTTCTGTTCACGTCATTTTCCCACTTTTTGGAGAACACATTCCAACAAGAGATTTGGAAGGGACAATCATCCATGTTATATCAGAGGGTGAGAGGAATAGAGAGCTATTGATTAAAGGGTACAGACTCAATTATGAGGTGAATAAATTCTGGGGATCTAATGTATAGCTTGGATGGTGATGGGCCTGTTAATTAATTTAATTGTGGTAACCGTTACACAATGTATACATATATCAAATAATCACATTGTACACCTTGAATATATATACAATCGTTATTTGCCCATTAAATATTTTAAAATAAAAATGAAAGAAAACCTGTTACTAGAATACTTGCATTTGGGGTGATAGCTTATATCAGCGATCTCCAACCTTTTTGGCATCAAGGACCAGTTTTGTGGAAGACAATTTTTCCATGGACAGTAGGGAGGATACGCAGTCAAATCTCACTGCTGATGTTAATCTGTATTTGTAGCTGCTCCCTGAAGCTAGCATCACCATCTCAGTTTCACCTCAGATCATCAGGCATTAGATTCTCATAGAAAGCATGCAATCTAGATCCCTTGCATGTGTAGCTCACAACAGGGTTTGCACTCCTATGAGCATCTAACGTAGCTGCTGATTTGACGGTAGGCAGAGCTCAGGCAGTAATGCGAGCAATGGTGAGCAGCTGTAAAGAGAGATAAAGCTTCGCTCCTTTGCCAACTACTCACCTCCTACTGTGTCTTGGTACCTAAAAGGCCCAGACTGGTCCCCTATTTGGAGATTCCCTGGCTTAGATCAATACTGTCTCATAGGAATGTAATTCATGCTACATTATACATTAAAATATTCTGGTAGCCATATTTTAGAAAGCTAAATAAAGTACAGATGAACTTAAATTTTAATGCATGGTTATTTAATTCAATACATGCAAATGTTATTGAAGCATGCAAACAGAATTTAAATTATTGCATAAGAATTGTTATTGTATACAATCTTTTTACTTTTATATATTAAGTCTTCAAAAGCTAGTACATATTTTACTCTTAAAATGCATCCCAATTTGTACTAGACATACCTCGGATGTTCAATAGTCACACAGAGTTAGTGGCTACCATATTGGATAGCAAAAGTCTACTGCATCATTATAATGGTGACAGTAAAGCTGAACTTTCCAACTCTGACACTGCGATAGAAATTGTATTACTTCTTACGTGAGAACTTCCATATACTGGATCTTTATTGTTCAAAGAGATTGTGGCAGAGATTCCTAGTTACCGACCAAAAATCCTTTGGGTTTGCCTTTCTTGGTAGTGGAACACATTTACTTAAGGCAGTCATGTGTCCAATTGGATGACTACATTTCCCAACTTCTCTTGCAGATACATGTGATCAGGTGACTAAGTCAGGCCCATGTAGCACGGCATGACCCAAGCATTGAACGGGCCTTGCTGGGAGGCTCTTTAAAGAGAGCAAACTCAGTTGAAAGGAATATCCCTTTTGCCTTCACTTATTTCTTTCTTCCATACCCTGGCGTATAGACAGAATACCTCCAGTTCCTGCAGCCCGTTGGAACCCTCAGAATGGAAGAAACAGTGTGAGAGTGGCCAAGTAGAAGGATAGAATGATCTGCATTTCTGAATACTTCATGGAGTTGACAATCTTACCTTTTGTTTTTAGTTTTATTTTGGAAAGGAGGTGGCCACAGTGGAGGGAGGGCTTGGAGGGTCTTATAGATAGCTGACACCAGATTTTTAAGTGTTCTCCAGGTCCTAAGTAATTGTTATGGACTGAATTGTGTCCCTCCATCCCCCAAATTCAAATGCTGAATTCCTAGTCTCCACTACCTCAGAATATAACTGTTTTTGGAAATAGGCTACTTAAAGAGATGATTAAGCAAAAATGTCGCTGTTGGGGGTAGACCCTAATCCAATATGACTGGCGGCCTTACAAGTGGAGGAGATTAAGTCACAGAAATGCATCATGGGAAGACCATGTGAAGATGCAGGAAGAAGATGGTCATCTACAAGCCGAGAGAGAACCTCAGAAGAAATCAACCCTGCTGACACCTTTGATTTGGACTTCCAGCCTCTAGAACTAGGAAAAAAAGTGAAATCTTTTGTTGTTTAAATCAAACAGTCTGCGGTATTTTGTTATAGAAGCTGGAGTAGACTAATATAGTGATAGACTTTAAATGATTCTGCTTAATGAAACCTCTGAGTTGAAGGTGTTTTAGAGATTTGTCTAAAGAACATACATCTCAGCCATAGAAAGCACCAGAAATAAAAAATTTAATTGTGAAGTTTACAAAATTAATTTTGCTGGCTACTTAGTGACACCCTTGGATGGAGAAGTCACGTCTCCTTACTCTCACAGTGCTCTTTCTAATTAGGCCATGTCACTTGTGCTGAATCAAGGAAGAGTAAACGTTAGTGGAGGACACCAAAATATAATCTCCTAACTCTCTTTCTCCAGACAGCTAAGAGTCAGATGGTGCTAAGGATCTCTTAATTATATGTGGAGATGTCTAGGAATAGAGAGGATAAGCCTACCTTAGAAGATGCTCCACTGGTAAATAGGAAGACTTTCTACTTCGCATCTAATCAGAACTCGCAAGTTGATCTCAGTATAATCATTACAGTAGAAGCTTAAACAAATACTTATTATGCACCTCCCATTTTTAGTGTGCTCACTTCTTTCCTGGAAATTAAAATTACTCCTTTCTTCTCTTAAAAAAATGTACTCAGTTCTTCAACATCTATTGATCACCATTTTCATAATGTAATTTTATTTGAGTTAAAATGTAGAAATTCGGTGATTAGAACAGAACATAAAATGTGCACCATGCGTATCATAGCAGTAAAGCACAGAATTGGCATCAGGAAGAAGAAGGTTGGAAAGAAGGTTCTATCACTTAATGGTTATGTATCTAGGGCAAGTTACTCTAATGTTGAACCTCACTTTCTCAATTGCAAAATGAAACGATTAGTTCTTAGTTATCCACTTTATAGGGTTATTCTGAAGCTTGAAAGAGATAAATAGAAAAATCAGTTGACAGAATATCTGGCACATACTAAATGTCCATCAAGTTATTATTTTCATTGCAGAGTATATTGATAATAAAAAAAAATTGCACCAAAAAAACAGTCCCTTTAAAGTGAAGACTAGAGTTGGGCATGGTGGCTCATACCTGTATTTATAGCACTTTGGAAGGCTGAGGCAGGAGGATCGCTTGAGCCCAGGAGTTCAAGACCAGCCTTGGCATTACAGTGAGACCTTATCTCCACAAAAATTCACAAAACCTAGCCAGGTATGGTGGCACATGCCTATAGCTCCAGCTATTCAGGAGGCTGAGGAAGAAGGGTTGCCTAAACCCAGGAGGTGAGGCTGTGGTGGGCTGTGATCGTGGCATTGAACTCTAGGCTCAGTGACAGACTAAGACCCTGACTCGAAAAATTAAATCAATTAATTAAAAGAAGACAAGAACTTCTACATCTGCATAACATTGATGTTTGCCTTTGACGAGAAGGCAGATAATTTTTTCTCTTTCTGCTTTTCTATGTGTACAAAATATTTTATAATCTGAAAGCATTCATTTTTTTCAAGAATAATGGAAATAAAATATGATTATCAAGATACTTAAGCCGGGCTCGGTGGCTCAGCCTGTAATCCCACGCTTTGGGAGGCTGAGGTGAGTGGATTGCCTTAGCCCGCAGGTTCGAGACCCGCCTGGGCAACTTGGCGAGACCTCATCTCTACAATAAATCAAAAAATTAGCCGGGCATGGTAGCGTGCGCCTGTAGTTCCGGCTACTCGGAAGGCTGAGGCGGAAGGATCGCCGGAGCCCAGCAGGTCGAGGCTGCGGTGGCCGGGAGCGGCCACTGGCCTCCAGTCTGGGTG
>CAUYQG010068309.1:0-26692 GCA_963574415.1 Tarsius wallacei
ACATAACCGAAACTATAGACACACGCTACTATGCCCGGTTAATTTTTGATTTATTGTAGAGACGAGGTCTCACCAAGCTTCCCAAGTGGATCTCGAACCCGCAGGCTCAGGCAATCCACTCTCCTCGGCCTCCCAAAGTGCTGGGATGACAGGCTGAGCCACCAAGCCGGACCTCAAAGCCTCCTTACCCAGGCAGGACATCAGAGCGTGCTTTTGCTTTTACAGATATCCTTTGGATTCTTCTTTCTTCAACTGAAGGTATGCAGAGGACGGGGCAGAGTGCTTCTGCTGAGGTAGAGACTGATGTCGCTCATGGCTTCCGTCCTGTCTCCCGCCAAGCTCCCATTCCATGTGGCTTTCCTCTCTCTTGTGTCTTCACAGGCACACTATGTGAGCACATGGGTGAGTCTTGACCACAGTAATGCTCCACTCGAAGCCCACCAGGCTACGTCTCTCCTTCCTAATTCTCATCACCTTCTCCCTCTTCTTAAAGTTGTGTGTGTGTGTGTGTGTGTGCATATTTCGTTTTCTCTCTAGACCGCAGATTGTTTGTGGCAGAATTTGTGAATGCACCATAACTACTGCTACTGGTATTTGTTGGATGGACAGATGACTGAATGAATAAATGTGGGAAGGCACCTGATCTTGGAAACAACAGAGAGAAAAAGTAAGTCCAAAAATGAAAAGGGGGTGTGTGATCACTGGTGGCTTCTAATTTAAATACCTACAGCTAGTATGTGCTTGGGCACACTTAGACTTACAAGAAGGGACCCAAAAAACCTGGAATTTATTTATTAAAAAACTGTGTTTTTATCCTTACCTGCTTAAACTTCAGTCACCTTCAGAGTCCTCTCCATTTGCTGTAATACACCTATTGAGATGCTTTTTCCACTGCTCAGAACAGTTTTGAACACGTCCATTTTGGTGTCTTTGAGTGCTTCTGCCGTTTTTTGTTTCAGCTCTTCCACATCGACAAAATATTTCCCTTTGAGGACTTTTTTCATCCAGGGAAACAAACAACAAAAGTCGCTCAGAGTGAGATCTGGTAAATAGGAAGGACGGGGCTCAGGGGTCAGGCCGTTTTTGGTGAAAAACAGTTAAACACTCCGTAGAGTGTGGACAGGTGTGCTCAACAATCAAGAAATGGGCAAACATGTTGAAAGAATCTTCAAAAAAAACCCCAAACCATAAAACAATACAAAACAAAATTCACTGAAGTCCAACACAGCCTCTCACACCACCACCAGCTGGTACACTGATGCCAATGGGTTCCTAGAACACTTACCTGGGGGGCAAGGCTGTACTACAAGGAGCCTGCCTTCCAATAAGTAATTCCGGTTTTTTCTTGGGTCCCTCCCCATACTTACAACTGCAGTGTCAGGATCTAATAGACAGAACCAAGAGATGTATGAAAGAACCTACAGAATATTCATTTTTGACTGTAGATGGCTACAAAGGGCTTCTAAGAAAAGCACTCAGATAAATAATAATGATCATTATATCTAATGTTTATTGATTTCTTGCCATGAGCCAGCCCCCATACTAAGAATTTATGCATTTTTTTCTCATTCAATCCTGCTAGTTATTCTACAAGATAGATTCTATTTTTACCCCTCTTAAAAATACAGCTTCATAAGATGCTAAGTAAAATACTCCAGGTCTCAAGACAGGAAGTGGTGGAGCTGGGATTCCAATCCAGTTGGTACAGTGTCAGAGCCTAAGCTCGTGATCTCTGCCACAAAGACTCTCATTTATCAAATGTCCTTGCCAGAAGCAGCCAGACGCTCCGATTCTGTTTGCAAGGTTTTCTCTTGTGACAAAGCTTATGAAAACCTTTGTTCTACGATGTATACTGTTTTCCGTATATCTATCTGTCAGCTTCTCATTAAAGAAAGAGAAGAGGACACTTTGATACAGTATGGTGCATTTGGGGCACGCCTGGCGAGGCCAAAACACCATATAGTTCCAGCCAAGTTCGGTTCCCATATCTACAGGTGATCCACAAATGCTACTCTCATTGAATGCGTTTGATTTGGCTTGCATAGCCCAGAGTTATTTCTGGATGGCAGCCTCTGATGCTAATTGCTCCTGGTGGTGACTTAAAGCAGAAGGCCAGACTCAACAGAATAATAGAGACTGGAACCTCCAGGAATGTCAAAGAGGGAAGGAATAACGTTGAGTTTTATATTATAGAGGGGCCCTTGCAAACATTTCAAGGCTTTTAGTTTAGAGGTCAATGCATTCCTTTTTCTTCCCTAGAAATTCATTTGTGTTTATGCAGCAAGTATTTTTCAAGTATAAGCCACGGGGACGAGTGAGGAGAAGACAGCCAGGCTTTCTGTTCTCACCAAGTGTTCAGTCTAGTTGATCTTCTCTGATGAATGTCGATTTCAAGGAGGGAGTTTTCAACAATCATATTCCTTCTGGAGGGACTTTCCTTAGTCTAGAGGAAAGACAAGTCCTCCACAGGTGGCTAAAGTCCTATGTGATAGAGTCAATGATGGCAGAAATACAGGATGCTGGGGCAGCCCCCAGGAGGGGAAATGACCCAGGCCTAGAAAGTCAAGAAAGACTTTATAAGGCCCTAGGATCTTAGAGTCACATTTGTGAAGGACTGAAAAAAAGTTTTAATGAAATGATAAATATTCTTTCACAAAGCCTATAGCTATCAAAGCTATTTTTAAAAATCAAGTTTGAAAGAAGTCAGAAGCTCTTCCAAATGTACTCTTGGTCAAAGGGCTAGTTATTTAAGCAGAGTAAGAGCCACAGCTGAAGCTTCTGTCAAAGAAACATCATCCGTGGCACTTGTTAAAGACAAGTGAGGCCGACTGTGTGCAAGACCATCCCGATAGGTGTGAGGACCAAGGAGACGGGGTTTTGCAGCAGGCGAGAGAGATTGGGCTTGTAAGGGTGACGGAACCTTTCCCTTTACCCTCTGAAGGTTTGGTGACTGAGTCAATTGACAGATGAACAGGAGAAAAGGCAAACAAATGTATTATGTGCACGTGCGCAAGGAGCCATGCAAAATACATTATTCGAGGAAAGGCTATGTGGTTGAAGCTTAGATAGCATTTGGAGTTACAAAAAGAAGTCAGGGCTTGGGGGTTCTGGAGACGGAGGTGCCCAGCTATGGGAGAGTGAGGGGAGGAAGTGCACTGAGGACACTTATTATGCCCACCAAGTCTCAGCAGGAGAGCAGGTGAGAAGCCTGCCTGGGCGTGGTGTCCAGGCAGGGAGACCTTTAGTCTCCACCCCTGCTTAGGACTTGATCTTCTCTGATTAGTGTCGATTTCGAGGAAGGCATTTTCAACAATCATATTCCTTCTGGAGGGACTTTCCTTCGTCAGATGAGGAAAACCCCAGAGAAAATTTCTTCCTGTGCTTCAGGAGAGAAACGGGATTGAGAGACCAAAATGGGGGCAGGTCAAAGGACTTTGGTTCTGAGGTTCATTCTCTAGAGTTGAAGTACTTAGCACTACACTCTGGGGTATTGTTTTCTGAGTTCCAACAGGCTCTCAGGATACGGCAAGGAAACATGGGCGTTCACAGCCAAGAGGCAGAGTGAGGGTCCATGAGAAAATTAGTAAGAGGTTTAGTAAGAGGAAGTATCAGAGATAAGGAAAGGATTCTAGCTAAGCCAACCTAACAGGATCCCTGCTAAAGGCGGGCCTGGGTAGCCAGACATCACCTGCGGGGGCTGGGCCTGGAGCAGGAAGAAGCTGATTAGACATTGAGGGTGATTAAACACAGAGGCTGATCAACTGACTTAACGGGATTCTTGCTAGAACTGGATGATGCAGCGATGAACATGAGAGTCTAAATAAAGAGTTCAGAAGAGCTTGAGCAGATTCATTCTCTTCCTCAGCCAAAGCGCTTCCACTTCCTGAGCCCAGAAATCCTCCTGTCTGAATGTTGGTCCTGCCAAAACTCAGGCTGAAATTCAATCACCCTCATACAGTATGGGGAGGTGGGCCTCGGGGACCATGAAGGCTCCACCTTCATGGTGAGATGGGGCCTTCACAAACAGGCGAGGTCAGTCCCTCTGGCTCTTTCTGTCATCCTCTTTCCTTTCACCACGTGATGACACACCAAGAACACACTTGCCGGATGTCGGAACCTTGACGCTGGACTTCCCAGCCTCCCAGAGGATGAGCCAATACGTTTCTGTGTATCATAAATAAACCAGTCTGCGGTATTATGGCAGCACAAAATGGATGAAGACAAGGGCCTTATTGTGTTTCCAAATGTGCCTAAAGGATATCAAGTAGTTCATTAATTTTTTTTATAGAGATGTCCCTTGTGTCCCATTTTCGACTGGTTTCCCTGTCTCTTAATCACACCTCGCAGCAATGGGAGCTGTCTGACAGGGTGCCGCTGGAACCAAGTTTTTCATCCCTGGATGCAATTTCAGAACGGTACTCCATCAAAAAGAGCAGCAGGATCCTATTAGAACATCTCTTATCGAATTCAGAAACATAGTTCCCTCACCACCAAATTTTCCAGTTCACAAATGCTGAGAGTTTCAATACCATGATGACCACGTACTTCAATGCAATTTAAAACCTATTTTTAAAACAGTGTAGTGAATTTGCCTCGGATGCTTAGATTCAGTTTTCTGTGGGTTGACATGCCACCTAGTGGACTACAGTGCATACAAAAAAGTCAAACCGATCCTTTGAGTTATAATCTAGCATTTTCTGCCTAAAACTGGAGGTCCAAGCGACAAATCTTAGCCAGTGAAACCCCTCGATTTAAAAGGTAACATCATATATTCAGCATAGCTCAGCTTAAAAGGGACCAAAATTTGGAATTCCCTTTAAACACTGTGACTGGGAAGATTTTAAAGGAGAGAGGATTGGAAAATGTCAACATCAAAGGGATTTGGGGGGGGGTTGTCACTGGTGGTAGTGGAAAGAGAAGCTGGTGCAAAATAAAAGAAGGCTGTTTTATCTAAGGTGGTTAAGGTTTGGAGCAAACAGAAAAACTGGACTTCAGAATTCAAAGTAGATGACCATTTTAAAGATACATTGTGTTTCATAATGTCTCAAAGTCTTAGGCGTTTTTAACACACCTCTGTGTCCAGTGAAAGCGGACGTCACAAGACTGTTTATCAATTACCACGTGCTGAGTCAGGGACCGAGAGTCAGGCATGAGCAAACTCAAGAGGACTCTGCCCTGAAGACGCGGAGAGAGGCTACTTTAGAACACTCTGGATGTCGCCATTTAATTTTACAATTAGCATTATGTCACCATTTCACTCATGTTTTCTTTGGAGCAATCTTAACGGAAATGATTATTCTGTTACTAAAGGCCAAAGAGGACTTTGCTTTGGTGATTAGAGTTTATCGACTTTCCAGAATTCTCGGACTGTTTGGAGAACCATAGCATCTATGGAAAGAAACTTGTTGCAGCAGTTTGATCTTTCCCCTAAGTAAAGATCAGAGAAGTCTTTCCAGTTTGCTATCATGTGGCTTTGGGAGAATTCTTTGTACTCGCCTGGGGTGAGCTTGAGAGTTGGTCATCTTCCACGGAGCACTTGAATCATTGCCCATGAGGTCCGGACACAAAGCGGTGAAAAGAGCTTGGCGTGATGAAAGGGCCAGTGCCCACGAAATTGAAAATTCGGCTCACACCCTAATTCATAGGATTCTCCAGGATTAAGAGGGGGAGAAGACCGGGGCCTGGGCTCAATTTCTTGCTGTTCCATTGTTTTGGTGAAAGCGGTAATTGCTCTCTCTACTTGAGCTCCCCAAGCCACTCTCTGGAAAATACCATCCCAATTCCCAAACCATCTGCAAGTCTACAGAGCAGCCTGGTGCTTTGAGTAAAAAAGAACTAATCCTGGAAGTTTAGGCACGATACTTCCTACTCCCCCACAGCTTACTTGTGACACATCTTTAGTCATAGGATCTGGCAGTATGATTGCTGTCAAAAATGTTTCATGCCAGTGAAATGCACCTAGTAGCGAGAGCCCCGGCATTGCATGTTGTCAGATAATTTGGAATCTTGGTGAAGGCAGGTCAGGAGGCATGGAGAGAGAAAGAAAAGAGAGAAAGGAAGGAGGGAGGGAGGGAGGGAGCCAGAGAGATGAAAAAAAGGAAGGAAGGAAAGTGGGAGGGGAGGGGAGGGAGGGAGGGAGGGAGGAAGCTGACATAGTTTTCACTGCATTAAGAGAAGCCAAGTGGGTGAGTTGTGAGTGCCAGACTCAGGGAAACCCAGGTTTAAATCCCATCACTACCACTTGCAAGCAGTGGAAATTTTGGGCGAGTGACTTAACCTCCTAGAAACTATTTCCTCATCTGCAAAAGGGGGTAATAATCGAATCTCTGAAAGGGTTGTTATAAGGATTAAATTTCATATCATAGGTGAAGTGCCTATCACAATGCATGATGTTTAGGAAGTTTTTTCATGAGTTCAGTTTTTAATTTTTAAATTCATTTTTAATTAGTCCAGGCAGCTAGTTTTATTATGATATTTACAGTACGATACTTATCGTGATAGTAAGCTTTATTTGGGTGATACTTGGGTCCCACATTCAGTTCTGGATGCCACATTGTAAGAAGGCCATGATAATACCAGCGGGAGAGAACAGAAAAAATTTTTGACCAGATATATCATGAAATCATGTTGTCCAAGGACTGAGAAAGTAACTGCTTTGGAGAAGCATCACATTGGACTTCAACTATTGACAGGTCTGTCATTTGGAAGGACTAGGCTCGCTCATTGTAGCCAGACACAGTACTAACCAGAGTGAAGAGAAATTAAAAACATGTACAAGGAGGGACCCAAGACCCCCCGGAATTTATTTATTAAAAACTGTGTGCTTATTCTCACATGTTTAAACTTCAGTCACCTTCAGAGCATTCTCCATTTGATGCACTACACCTATTGAAATACATTTTCCACTGCTCAACGCAGTTTTTGAACTCATGGATTCTGATGCCTTTTAGTGCTGCTGGCGTGTTTTGTTTCACCTCTTCCACATCGGCAAAACATTCCCTTTGAAGACTTTTTCCATCCAGGAAAACAAAAAAGAAGTCACTCAGGGTGAGATCGTGTGAACGAGGAGGGTGGGACGCAGGGGTCATATCATTTTGGGTCCAAAACTGCTGAACTCTCAGCACAGTGTGACCAGGTGAGCTTGTAAATTACCCATCACGAAATGGACAAGCATGTTGCAAGAATCTCCCCCACCAAAATTCACTGAAGCAGAGAGCAGCTTCTCATAACAACATTAACTGGTACCTTGATGCTAATGGGTTCCTAGGACCCTTACCTAGCCGGGGAAGCCTGGACTGTAAGGGACCCACCCTCCAAAAGATAATTCCAGTTTTTTGGGCATCCCCCCTCATATATCCTAGGTCATTGTGAAAAACAATTTCCTTAGAACTGCTAGAAGGCAGAAGGTCTATCTGGAAAGCCAATGGAGTTGCTTATATCTGGAGGACCAGTTATCATGAATGTTGTGTGTGTGTGTGGTGGGGGGTACATTTCAAGCATGAGATGAGTGTTGGATTAGGTGGTTTTTTAAGGCTCCTTCAATCCTGAGATTCTCTGATTCCAGGACAAAGAAGAAGAGAAAGTTAAGAAGGAAATGCCAGAGGGAAGAAACAGAGGCAGGGCAGCCATTCATGTTTCTCTTGTTTTCTCCCTCCCTCTAGGTAGTGTGGTGTTTAACAAGGGTCATCACTAGCCCATAAAGCACCTTTGGCCAGACCAGAAAATGGCACTCCTTCTAGGCTGATGCAACGCCATGTGTTAAAGGTTTGGCAATGTGGGAATGTCTTTGTGAAAATTGCGAAAAGGAAGCCTTTTCCTCTGGGCAGAGGCATAATGTTTAGCTGGGCACTCGTGCACTCCCTTAAGCTACTGAAATAAAATTGTATGATCATAAAAAAGAAAAATGCTCAAAATGCAAAAATCAGTAAGGCCAAATATGAGAACAGCAGAGCAGTAACCAGCAGAACTTTTGTCTGTGACCCAGACATGGGGTTTAAACACTGACTCTACCACTTGCTAACTCAGCCTTGAGCAAGTTACTCTCTGTCTCAGTTTCCTTATCTATACAATGAGTACAATGTGTGTATCTATTTTAGATAAGTTGTGAGAATTAAATGGAGGGGTGTCCATAGATCAATGAGCCCAACACTCAATCAATGGTCAATCAATGCAAAGCTAACATGATCATGCTTGTTTGGGGGCAGGGGGTGATAGGTCATCTGAGCATGGAAAGAGTTTAGTCTTTAGCTGTAGAGATCTTATGATTTAGAAGGCATTCATATTGTTGGTAGAGGCCTACCATGTTCAACGTTGTCATTGGTATTTCAGTTAGAGTTCTTGATCATAAGCAACAGAAATCTACCATTGATCACATAAGCAACCCCAGGAGATCCCATGAACGATAACAGGGGGCTCACAGGCCAGATGGGCTACCAGAGCACAAGTCTTGGGTAGAGACAGGAGGCTAAAGGCAGGAAGCAAGCTAGGAGACATGATAACCTCCAGTCCCCGGGGCAACTGAGCAGGCAAATGCCTTCCCATCATTCTCTTCGTTCTGGACCAGTGAGCCCAACGTTCAGAGTCTCAGGAGAAGAGATCATGCCTGACTGACCAGGCCCAGTTCACACCCCTAAACCCAGGTTGTATGAGAGAACAGGGAAGGAGAGATATGTCAATCAGTCCCTGAGATTACCCTCTCACCTCTGTCATAGACATGAGGGGAAATTTGGCTGTGACAGAGAAGGAAAATGGATGCTGGTCGCGCTCATAAATGTCCATCTTTGTTTTTTTGTTGTTTGTTTCTTGTGGGGGTTGGAGTCTCACTCTGTCACACAGGCTGGAGTGCGGTGACACGTTCATGGCCACCGCAGCTTCTACCTGCTGGGCTCAGGCAACCCTTCCTCTTCAGCCTTCCAAGTAGTTGGAACTACAGGCATGCGCCACCACGCCCGGCTTATTTTTTGTTTTATTGTAGAGACAAGGTCTCAACAGGTTGCCCGGGCTGGTCTCGAACTTCTGAGCTCAGGCAATCCTCTCGCCTCAGCCTCCCAAAGTGCTGGGATTACAGGCTTGAGCCATTGCACCTCGCCTGTCCATCTTTGTTGATCCAACCTTCTCTAATGCTTTCCACAGAATTTCACTTTGTTTTAAGCCATGTGCTCTTGGCTATCATGACCACGTTGCTCAAGTCACACTCCCAAGTCCTAAGATCTGAAAAAGACTTGCAGGCAACCATGGTGTCTCTCGAGTAAACCTGAAAGGAAAGGCAGTACCCAGACTCCATCTCCAAGACTTGCCAGAGAGATTGCTGGGCAGGCAGACATGCTCTGAGAAGAAAGGCCACACACACACACACACACACACACACACGCACGCACGCACACCAAAAGGGCCAGAAAGTTAAAGCCACAATTGTCACATAGCGTTGTGTGGATTTCCCACTATACACGATTACCCAGCTGAGGAGGCAAGCGAGATCTGACCTCAGTCTTTGCTTCTCTCATTATGCCTCCACTCAGAGGAAGAGGCTTCTTTCTGTTATTTTCACAAAGATACCTCCACATCGCTAAGCCCCCAACACAGAGTGTCTCATCGGTCTCGAAGGGGGGCCACCTTTGTGCTTTATGGGCTCATAATGACCCTTGGATAGAGACAAAGAAGTCTGGGCTTTAGTGTACCCACTGCCCCACCTGGGCACATTGTATCCAACAGGTGGTATTGCATCCCTCCACCCCCTCCAGCCTCCCCCTTCTGAGTCTCCAATGTCTGTCATGCCATTCTCTAGTGAGCATTTTTTCAGAGTTAGAAAATAATCATCATAAATCAAATAACAAAAAGTTGGAAAACACACACACACACACACACACACTTTCACAAATTGTGAACTAAGCTTTAGGAAAAGACCTCAGTTCAACTCATTGACCAAGAAGCTGTGTTTTGGCTTTTGCTATTTACGTGTCACCATCGGGACCCCCGTCTCCCCTTGTTTTGGGTGCAGAGTGCACGTGGGCAGCAGGTAGCTCAGCTGGGTCTTTCCTGCCTGTTAAATATCTACTGGACTCACACTCTCCAAGCTCCCAGCAAGTTCATTAGTTACCTGAAAATACTCACCTCATCTGTCATCAACAAGCCAGTGGCCCGAGGGATTTTTCATTTCCACTCCATTTTCCAAACTCTTTCTAGCATTTACCTCCCACATCTGGAATCAATCCTGACCAGGAGAAAAACGCTGAATGGTCCAGCTCTCCCAGGGCAGACTTTCTTTCTCCTAAAGAGAGACAAGAATCTGTGGCCCATGAATTAGCCATTCTCTTCTGGAGGAAACCAGCAACCGAGGAAGCTTCTGCATTCTAATGTGCTCATTCGGCCCCGTCTTTACTCGGTTAAGCAAAATATTTAGTTTAACGTTTTCAGTCATCAGAGCTGAAAAAACACACATATTTTAAAACTAGGTTTATGTAACTTGCAGATTGTGAGAATCCCTTAAGTATACTCCGGCTCATTATTCTGCTACCCGCTTCGGTAGAAAAGATTTTAGGTGGAGTCTTATTAAGCATGGATGACATTCGTGTCCCCCTCCTGCTGGCCACTTGGCACCCAATTCATAGAGAAAAGATAGCACCATCTTGCTAATGACAATTAGCTAAATTGCAAGCATGATTTAAACATTTGATTTTTCTTTGTTTTAGGGGATTTCGTTTTGTTTTTGTTTTTCTAGATCGGATGGAGGCCAGCTTCATACACCTCTAGCATTGCTTTCAGGGAGCAACTTTCGCATCCTTGTGAAGGAAAAAAAATTGTTAATTGAGATTTTTTAATTTTTATTTTTGAATGGGGAGGAAACGGGTGGCAAAATGTGGCCTCAGGAGACCAAACTTTACACATCTTGCCTTAGTTATGTTTGGGAATATTTTCATGAAAAGAAATCCCAAAAAGCAAAGGACAATGAAGATGTTTTCTGACGGCCCTCAAGAAAATATCCACAGCATATGCAGATGGTAAAAGTCAATCTCGCAGTTAGATAAGTTGCATCATCTTAGCTGCACAGCGCATCCTGCTTTTCATTTTAAAGCATCAAAAGATTTTGCTTTAGTTCTAGAAGAAACAGCAATAAGAAAAATCCAAGATGACCAGTACACCTTACGATATAGCCCTCAGCCCCTGCAGGGAGATGATCTTTGCTGATGAAGTGAAATGTTACTACGAGTAATAGAAAGTTGCAAAGCACGAAAGGGAAAAAAATAATGACCGGCAATCAGGGAGCTAGAAAGGCAGCTTTCTACAAAAGTCCATGATCCGAGACAGGGAATATGAGCGTTTCATTCTGCTCCCTTTAAGGCCAATAACTGAATCACTCAACGTGTTTTAAAGACACTGAATTGTAAACAACTCGAAGCATCCACCCTGGACCGGGTGTCCTGCTACGTCCCTACGTCCCTCCCCAAGTTCTCGCCTCCACCGTGCTGCCCCAAGCACACCAGGCACCATGGGGGTGCAGGCGGACCACCAGAGGCCTCTCTGTTCTTTTCTTCCACACTGGGCAACGCAATGGTGAAACCCCCCGAGAAAGCAAATCCAGCCTCCGGATTGAGCGGATAAAAGCAACGTGAACAGTGAGCTCTTTGAAAAGAAAACCGCCTCCCTGTGGCAGAAAATAAGGGGGCAGGGGCCCCTGCAGAGAGCCCAGCCAGCAGAGAAGGTGGGCCCTGGGGAGTGTGATATAACACAGGAACATAATGGGGTTGACTGCATACTTGTCTAATTACTGGAGCTATTAAAATCTCTATAATTTAGATTCAGGCAAAAAAAAAAGTGGCTCATATAAATGCACACACATGCTCCTGATTGGATTTTATGAATCCCTCCCTCTCGAGCGAAAGGACACCACCCTGCTGTGTCCATGTGGCCGCTAAGCCCGAGTGACCTTCCCTCCCTGGCCCTGCCCTTGGCCCTGATTAGCGTACTCTGTTACTGTAATAAGCGCTTGGGTTAGATAAGGCGACTGTGGACGGAATCATCTGTGTTGAAGCCGCATTATAATGCCTTGGTCAACGGATTTAATCTAAACCAAATGTTTTGGGATTCTGAAAGCTCCAGGAACAGAGAAAATAGAAGTTTTATATTTGCTCAAGTTCAAACAGAGAGCAGAGAGATTCCAGAAGCTCAGAGGAGAGTGGTGGTGGTGGGGGTGGGGGGGAGTGGAACTGTAGTTTCTCCTGAGTTCAGTCAAAGGACCAAGCAGGTTTACTCTGGATTCACCTTCTCCATCTTTTTTTCTCCTCTCTGTGCAGTCTTTTCTCTCGACGCATTATCTGCTTGACGCCAAACTGAACTGGAGGCAACAAGGACTTAGTGCATGGCAGGCGCTCAGTAAATAAATGCTTCTGAGATGAACGACCAGACAGTGGTTAGTGAGGGCTTTGGTGCCCGGGCTCTTTGTGTTAGACTTCTCTTTGCCCCTTCTTAGCCATGAGACTTGAGGTGAGTCACTTAACACCAGTGCCTGCAAAATGGAGTCTGTTATAGTTGTGATGATTGAGTCAGTCGGTGCATCTGAAGAACCAGCCTAGCACCCGATGGTAGATGGCAGCTTCCTAGCTAAACTCCGGTGGCTATCACACCTGTGATCTTACCTGCTGGACACTTCCCCTCCCAGGAGCCCTGGTCATCTTCCCTTAACTGGGCTGGCTCCCCCATACCCATCTTTCTTGGTTTCACTTGAAGACAAAAGTGAAGCTTAAAAACTAGCCTGCCTTTTTTTCTTTTTGAGTTGGTGTCTCATTCCGTCACCCAGGCTGGAGTGCAGTGGCACACTCATGGCCACCCCAGTGTCGACCTGCTGGGTTCCGGTGATCCTTCCATCTCAGCCTTCCGAGTCGCCAGAACTGCAGGCATGCACTACCACGCCCGGCTAATATTTTATTTATTACAGAGGCGAGGTCTCACCAAGTTGCCCAAGCTGGTCTCGAACCCACAGACTCAGGCAATCCACTCACCTCGTCCTCCCAAAGTGCTGGGATGACAGGTTGAGTAGGCTGCCTTTTTGATAATAACACACTTCCTGGGTACCCTCCGTATACAAAGAAGGCATACATGCTAATAAACTTCTGTTTGTTTTTCTGTTGTGAATCTGTCTTTTGTTTCCGTGGTTGGTCCCAGCCAAGAACTCAGAAGGGTAGAGAGAAAGTTATTTTTCCTCCCCTACCGTACATACGCCCAATTTTCAAGACAATTCTTTTCTTCAAAAACAAAGAAAAAGTGATTTTCCATTCTTTATCTTATCTGATACTAAAAACAGCTTTTGGGGGCTGGAGGGAACTATTACTATTCTCATTCCACAGATGAGAAAAAAGATAGGTCCCACGGGTGGTGAGAAGCCCAGCCAGAGTTGAAACTCAGCTCTTCATTGGTTATTTGACAAAGATTTAATGAACACCTACAGTGTTCCAGGCACCATGCTGGGCTCTGGGCACTAAGCAGAGAACAGACAGAGCCTCCTTGCAGGGCGTCTTCCGGCTCTGAACCCAGTGCTCTTAACTGATCTGATAACTCTAGCCAAGAGCGGTGACATTAATTCCTAATCCAAAACGTTTTTCATATACAAGTTTAACAGTTTTAAGGTGGTTTCCAAATAAGACCTTAAAAGGAGTTAGAAGGAACTTTGAACAGAATCTGAGAGTACAGTAAATTTTGACTCAATTAGCTGGAGGATAATTGTAACAGGACTTGGAATACAATGATCAGAAAAGTGATACAATTGTCGGGCGATGTTACCATCCTCTATGAAAGAGAAATGCACCCTGTGCAGTGGAGTTAGCTGGGGGTTCCAGCCCCAGACGCCCCGTTTTCGACGGCCACACAGCAATTTCCACACAGGTTTCACCCATCCATAGGCCACTCTGTTACTCTCCTGACAGACAAAAGGAAAACAGCATATGTTGCTTCTGCCTGTAACAGGGGCAGGTAACACGGCTCCAGGATTGTGAGACACGGCGACTTAATTAGCTTTCTTCCTCCCAGGTAATAAGGGTTTTCTCCAAGGAATGCCCCAAATTAACAACACTGGGGAAGTTTATTTTTTCTTCTCTTTTTCCACTTAAGATTCCTAGATGCAAAAATCACACCCAAAGATGCTAAGAGATCTTCACGCTTTATTATTTTTGAATATAACAAAATAAGCTATTACCACAGTGAGGAGTTAGAATCTGCCTCATTTGATGTATGTTTTAAAATCTTCCACTTGAGAAGAACAGATTACATGTCCCCCAACCTTAAAGATTATGGAAATAAAAAATATTTTATCTTTTATCAGAACTGTTTCATTTGAAAAGTTCACCCAAAGCTCTATGAACTTCATAAAATAGTATGAAAAAAAAATTCTTTTGGTGTATGTGTATTTTGTGAGATGATGGCTTTTCAAAAGATTCTCAAAGTCGCATATAAACCCAAACAGCTTGAGAACCACTTCATAACAGTCTGCTGATGTCTCAAATGTTGCCAATTCATTTATAAGTCATTTCACATAATTTCTGGATGTTTCCTCAAACTTGGTATATGAAACCAAAATATATAAGCATCAAAGATATGTTTTGAGAATAGAAGATGTCTAGCATACACCATGACATTTATCTCATTTGCCCAATCTTGAGAAGCCTTTCTTGTCTTTGAGAAGCAGAAAGGACTGTCCAACTCCACTTAACTTGACTCTGAGTGGTGTAGCTTCTGAGAGGCTGGTGGAAACAAAATTCTATAAAACAGTTCCTCTTCTCACTGCACTGCTGTCATTTTGGTCTGCGGCCCAGCACACAATGGGAGATGAGGGACCTTGTCTTGCCATCATGTGGCCATGGAATGGGACTACTGGGTTTTGTCTACGAGCCCTTGTGGGTAGCACTGTGCAATGAAATCCAAGTGAGTTCTCTGCCCTTTTACCATCTACTAGGGAAACAAAACATACATTCACTATATATGCGTTTTTTCCCCCAATAGATCACTCTATAAACTAGAAAAGCTAGAGAATGTACACAGGATTTCACCAGAATACAACATCTCTGTGGCTAACAATATTCTTGATTACAGTACGCCTTACCGTGAGTTTATGGATATATTGTGCCTGGTGTGTCAATGTTGTTCATTCTTCAAAATGTGCCAGTGAAAAATTGAGTTATTTTGAAGGACACATTTTAGGACTAATTTCCTTAATAAACTATGCAGATTCTTTTTTAGAAGTAGATTTGCTGAAATTCAGAGTCTTCAGAACTTGAAATAGCTGGCCTTTCAGTCTCAGTCTTCTCTTTACAAGTAGGTGAAGAAAGTTTTCTTTCCTGTCAGGTAAAGAGAAAAAATAAATACACACACATACACACATACTTGTGTATACACATAGCTAGATGAAGTTTAGTCACAGTTGCTGCTTAAAAAGATAACCAGAATAGGTGCGTCAAAGCTTGATAAGCTTTGTAAAATGTGTAGAGGCATCCCCTTCAAGGCCTGATGTGAGTTATGAAATCTAATTTTGCTTTCATAGCTCTGTGATAAAATTTTATCAATGTTATAAAAGGGGTCTTTACTAAGACTGACCGGAAATCTGAACTAGCTGGCCAGGCAATAAAAACACATTCCTTAGCTGCAAAATGTCAGACAAGCAGAGTTTAACTAAAATTGATCGATAAGTCTTCCTTTTACACTTGAGTGCATTCACTTTACCTCATAGGATAATAGTTTTTTTAATGGTTTTTCCATTAATATCAGACTTCAGTGTTAGTAAGGAACAAGAAAGACATAAAAGAGAGAGAGAGAGAGAGAGACAGATAGAGACGGAGAGAGATGCACCATCAAGAAAAAAGTGGTGCAGTCTTTAATGGCAGGGTGCTTGTGCTCAAAGTGCTTGTGGGTGAGGTGTGGGACTTTTCTTATTGGTTATTATAGGTTGAATTGTGTCCCTGATACCCACAATCCACATGTCAGCATCCAAACCCAAAACCTCAAAGTGTGATCTGATTTGGAAATAAGGTCCCTGCAGATGTGATCAGTTAAGATGAAGTCACCTAGAGTAGAGTGGTACTCTAATCCACTATGACTGCTGGCCTTACAAAGATGGGAAAATTAGGACACAGACACACAGAGAGAATGTCACTTAAATATGAAGGCAAAGAGCGAGATGACTCTTCTACAAGCCAAGAAACTCAAAAGAGTGACAGCCTGTCTTAGTCTGTTCAGTCTGCTTTCATGAAATACCTTGGACTGGGTAGCTTAGAAACAACAGAAATTTATTTCATGCAGTTCTGGAGGCTGAGAAGTTCATGATCAAGACGTCAGCAGACTCATTGTTCAGTGATGGCCGGCTCCCGTTCATAGATGGTGCCTTGTTTCGGTCACCTCATAAAGAGGAAGGCGCAAGGCAGTCACCATGGGACCATTTGGTAAGGGCACTAACTTAACGTATGAGGCCACCGATATCATGGCCTAATCACCTCCAAGGCCTCACCTCGTAGTGCCATCATGTGGGTGGAAAGGTTTCACCATGAATTTGGGGAGAACACAAACATTCTGGTCATTGTACCAGCATGCCACAAGCAGTTCAGGAAAGGCTGAGAGAGATTCTTCTTCATGGCCTGCAGAGGAGACCCATGCTGCTGACACTGCGGTCTTGGACTTCTTGCCTCCAGAACCATGGGAAAATGTATTTCTATTGTTAGAGCCACCGTGTTGTGAGCTGTTGTGATGGCAGCTGCTGGGGTCTGAAAGTGTCCTCCAAAATGCTTGTGTTGGAAACTGATTCTCCAGCACAAGAGTGTTGGGAAGGGGGGCATTTGGAGAGGTGTTCAGGTCACAAGGGCTTCAGCCTCACGGACGAATTAATGCAGCTATAAAAAGAGCACGTGGGAGTGCGTTCAGTTTCTCTTGCCCTTCCACCTTCTGCCGTGTGAGGGTGCAGTAAGACACCCTTGCCAGATGCCTGTGCTTGGACTTCCCCACCTCCAGAAATGTGAGACGTGGATGTCTGTTCTTCGTAAATCACCCAGTCTCAGGAATTCTGTTATAGCAGCACACAGCAGACTACGACAGCAGCCCTAGCAAACGAATACACAGATGAATACAGCACCGGGGCAAGGAAAGGGAAGTCCCTGCTGGCTCACCAAGGTCATGATGAGAGGGGGAGGACCACTTCGGGCAGTGGCCCGCCCCCCTGGGGTTGGACATCAAGAGTAGCTTTCCTTGCCTCACTTAAATCCATCAGAAGACTGAGACTGGCCCAAGAAGGCAGTGACTGAGGCATACAACGATTCTGTTTATTCATTTTTAGAATTATCAAAACCACAGCTGACATTTCTACGGCACTGGAAACGTACAAGGGGAAAGCATAGTTTTGAGGTTAGTCAGATCTCGTGTAAATCCAGCTCGGCTCCTGATTGGCTGTGGCTTTGGCCAAAATCAACCAGTTCTCAGAAGCTCAGTTCCCCCATCTGTAAAATGTAAAGTAGCAGAAGAAACAGCCACTTCATAGGGTGGCTGTGAGTCTTGAAAGCAACAAACAACAGTGGAAAAGTCCAGCATAGTGCCTGGCACTGGCAGTCACTCTGAAGTGTTTGTGCTCTTCTCTTCCATGTCGATGAGCTCACTTGGTTCTTGTACCAAGAGACTTGCCCCAAAGTGCAGGGGGCAAGACTGACTCCAAGCCCTGGGATCTTCCAGTCCATGACCACCACAGAGCTGTGCCATGGCCTCCCTGTGTTGCTCTGGTAAGATTTAGATTGGGCTTCTGGGGCTGAAGGCCACCCCGGATGCAGGTCCCGGTGAACACCTGTAGAAAAGCCCCACTAAGCAGGAGATGGACATCCAGAATTGACCAGAATCCTGGCTACTACACTTCTTGCAGCCCAACTATATCTCGTCACTGGATCAGAGCCAGACTTTTAAAGCTAGATGTAACTTTAGAGATGAATTCTCTGCCTCTTGCACTTTCTAGAGGAGGATGGATGGTCCCATGAGCCCCAGTCCAAGGTTCCTTGCATTCAAATTAGTGTCCCACATATCCACCATGTCAGTTCAGGAATGGAAGAACACCAGAATAGATCCAAGGACGTGTGAGACATTCTCAGAATAAAGCTTTGCCACTGAAGAGAAACGTGGCTTTGGTAGAGTCAAGGTGATTGCTATCACTATGACTCCTAGGCAAGATTGAGGCAGATTCCAAAATGGCACCATGACTGCAAGTTAGTGAAGGGCAAGGAGTGCTTCAGTGCACTTTCCTACTTGCTGTCTAGAGAGGGTAACGTTTGCTCACCTGGGCCCGTGCACCCCGCAGCTCCTCGGAGAACTCATGACAATTTAAGAGTAGTCGGAGGGTGTCGGGGGCAGTGACTCCTGTCTGGAAATCTCCTAAATTGGCTGACTCCCCTTTACACGCTGTTTCTGGCAGCAGAGATCAGTCTGGGTCACTTCCATGCCACTGAGTAAATATGCTGGAAATTATTACTATTTCAGACAAATGTTTGACTGTTCTCAGATTATCTATGACACCATAGGCCAAAGTCATGGCAATCCAACCTGAGAGTGAGTTTACTTTACTTTGTGATTTATGGAATGAGAATTCTGGGCACTCTGTGGGACTAATTTAATACGAAACATTCAGATGTCTGTCTTATAATGCCATTCATCTTTTCATAGCCTGCCGGCACCAGGGGGCACGTGGTTCAGAGAGCGGCCTCTCCCCGCTTAGCCACAAATCACCACGTGTGTGGAAGGAGGTGACATGTCTTCCCTCCCAAGCCAGGCTGCCTGCAGCAAAGGGTCTGCCACGGGTGTGGCGAGAGACGAGTGTTTCCCGCGTTGTCAGGCCTGTGGCATGACTTGAGAGTTACGGTCGGCAGAGAAAGGTTCATCACCAGCATTGCTTTGGTTTGTCTTTTGATGAAGGGAGTCTAACTGTCTAGTGTCCTATCAGTGTGCCTTGTTTTGTAAGAAGGCAATGTGATGGTCTGTGGATTGCTGTGATGACACATAGGAGGAGAAAGTTCTGCAAAAAGCTAAACTCTGATGCAACGCAGTACTTGTAATAAGAAGCAGGTACCAGGCCAAGCATGGTGGCTCATGCCTGTAATCCCAGCACTTTGGAAGGGCAAGGCAGGAGGATTTCTTGAGGTCAGGTTTTTGACATCAGCCTGGGCAACATAGCCAGACCTTGTCTCTACACACACACACACAAATTAGCCAGACCTTGTCTCTATACACACACACACACACACACACACACACACACACACACAAATTAGCTGGGTGTGGTGGTGCATACCTGTTGTCCCAGTGCTTTGGGAGACCGAGGCAGGAGTTCGACACCAGCCTGGACAACATAGCCAGACCTTGTTTCTATACACACACACACACACATACACACACACACACACACACACACAAAATACCTGGGTATGGTGGTGCACACCTGTAGTCCCAGCACCTTGAGAGGCCAAAGCAGGAGGATCACTTGAGGTCAGGAGTTTGATACCAGCCTGGGCAGCATAGCCAGATCTGTCTCTACACACACACACACACACACACACACACACACACACACACACATTAGCCAGTGTGGTGGTGCATGCCTGTAGTCCCAGCTACTCAGGAGGCTGAGGTCAGAGGATCACCTGAACCCAGGAGGTCAAGGTTGTAGTGAGCCTTGATTGTGCCACCTCACTCCAGCCTGGGTGATACAGTGAGAGCTTGTAGACCAGCTACAACTTTGATAAAGAATTGGAGAGAAGCAAGACCCAAGGGGTGGGTGTGCAATGACCAGGTAGAAACTCATTGGTACCCACTCAGTGAGAAATGGCGGTGGCCTGAGGTCACATGGCAGAAGCAAACAGCTCTGATGCAATTACAGAATCCCACAAATGAGTCCTGGCTTACTCATCATGACAGCGGCAAGTTGGTGCAGACAGGAGCCAGCCTCTGTGGTAGAGTCTGTTCCTGGGTGAGGCCAAGGCCGTGGTGGGCAGAGTCCTCTGGACACTGTCAGGGCTGCTGCTGTGGCTTGCTGGTGGGGACTCCTCTCCATGAAGACACAGCCATGGGTAAACATACAGATGCGGCCCACGGGACCCTCTCGTGGGGACAGGGCGTTGTCCAACAGATGGTGCCTCTCCTGGTGTCCTGGAGCACACCCAGGATTCACAGCTCAGACGCAGCAGGCTACTGCCAGGCTCGGTGAGCACCCGCATGTCAGCATCGGGACAACCACTAGCTGGGTGGGCCTTGGAGAGCAGGCTTGTGGGAGAGAGGGCTGTCAACATCAAAGTCCCCCGTGGAGTTTCTCCCACCAAAGTGACTGCATAAAACAAGAGGCAAGGAGTGGCCTGATTAAAGCAGTTGACATTGTAATTGATTTGGTGAAATTGCATGAATGCCAATCAGAAAGTGTCTTGAGTTTTGCCAGATAGTCTCTGGAAGATCTGCTTCTTCATACAGACTTGATTGTATTCAGAAGGCGACTTATGAATCCAGATGGTCCCCATCCTGACATCGTGATCAGAGCCACAAATTCCGACCTCAATTTGTGTCGGCTGCTTAGCAAATGTCACCGAGGGCCCGCTACCAGAGTCATTCTGAGAGTACATCCTGGGACAAGTCTCTCACAAACTGCATAGGAGTAGGTCAGCCTAGCTGATCCCAGGCTGATTCCATCCCGCGGTGGTGAAGGGCAAAGAGAACTGTAACTGTGGCAGAAATACACGTCTAAATTGAAAATGCCAGGGAGCCCTGCTGGCCAGCCACACCCACAGCATCTCAAGGAGAGAGCAGCCCACAGTGCTGCTTCATGGAGAAGCTGTGCTCTGTATCATGTATCCCGACATCCTAGGATGTGCAAAAGACAGCCACTTAGTCTTTCGTTGCAAGACACAAAGAGGCCGGGCTCAGTGGCTCAGCCTGTAATCCCAGCACTTTGGGAGGCTGAGACAAGTGGATTGCCTGAGTCCACAGGTTTGAGACCAGCCCAGGCAACTTGGTGAGATCTCATCTCTACGATAACTAAATAAAAAAAAATTAGCCAGGCATGGTAGTGGGCACCTATGGTTCTGGCTGCTTGGAAGGCTGAGGCAGAAGGATCGCCGGAGCCTGGCAGGTCGATGCTGGGGTGGCCACAAGCATGCCACTGCACTCCAGCCTGGACACCAGAGTGAGACTCCCATTCAAAAAAAAAAGACACAAAGAAAGGAGCTCAGAGGGTGGAGTGACCCTGGAGCCAAAAGGAATATGAAGAGAAGCAGGAAGCAGAAGCCACGAAGCAAGCAGAAGCCATGAGCAGTCAAGCGCACTATCTCGGCGTGCAACAGACAAGCCCGTGAGCTGTAGAAATTCACAGGAGGATCAAGAGAAGCAGAGAAACAGTGAAGTTCAAGAGCGGGAATGGCAAAGCAACGGGCGATTAACCCCACTCAGCACAGACAGGCATGGCTCTTGAACAGAGACGGCCTGAAGGCTGTTGACTGGGCATCCTGTCCTTTCCCACTTCCTTGTCTAGCCTCCCAACAGGTCTCCATCCTGGAGGTAAAGCCAGTGTGTCTCTCTATACCTTGCAATTTGATCAAGCAAAATTTAATACACCATGTCTAGTGTACCTTCCATGTTAGTTGCCTTTAATGGCTTCCCACCGCCCTTAAAAAAAAATCTCCCAGTCTCTTACCCTACTTTCAAGGCCTTCAACCATCAAGCCTACCCACCTCACACACCTCATCGCAAGCCAGTTTCTCCAACACTCTAGGCCTATCCAAGCAGCCACACCTACTGTTCTCACTTCTGCACACCCAGCACCTACAGCAGGCCTGGCACCTTTTAATAAGCAGCTTAGAAAAGCAAATTAGTTCTTTGAAGAAAAGAAGTGGCTATTAAAACACTTGCAATGTGGCTTATCTGAATTAAGAGGCGCTAAAGTGCAAAATATCCGCAGAATATGCAAGCCTTACAAAAAAACAACAATGAAAAAGTAACTATGTCTCAATAATTTCACATTGAAAGTGAGAATACTTTGGATATATTGAGTTAAATAAGATACAGTATCCAAATGTATTTCACGTGTCTCTTTTTACCTTTTCCACAAATGGTGGCTACTAAAACATTTCTGATGACTCGTATGGCCCAATGCTGTGGCCCCGCGTGGCCCTGTGATGGTCTATTAGCGCTGTTTTCAACCTGCCCCCGGTGCCATGGGTGAGCCAGGCTCTCTCCTGCTCACTTGCCTGCTACTCTGCATTCCCTGCCACCACCCTCGCCCTGCTCTTTCCTTTGGACTGGCTGGTTCCTTCCTGTCTTTTAGCTTAAATGTCATCTCCTTATAAAAGGCTTGAAGTATGTCATGAGTTAGGCATGTCACCCCACTTCCCCTCCAGTGATTCTCTAACTCAGCTTGTTTTCCTTCTTAGGGCGCCATACACTTTGTGAGGACTTTATTTGTTGCACACAATCATTTTATGAGCTTGCTTAACTTCTGAATGTACCCCAGTGCACAGCACAAGTCCAGGGGATGGGGCTCACACGTAGAGGGGAGAAAGAGAGAGAGAGAGAGAGAGAGAGAGACTAAGACAGAGAGGGTTGGGGGAGAGACAGAGATGAAGACAGAAAGAGAAAGAGAAAGACAGAGAGAGACAGAGAGACAAAGACAAAGACAGAGAGAGACAGAGACAAAGAGACAAAGACAGAAAGACAGAGACAACAGATAGAAAGATAGGGAGACAGAGAGAGAGACAGAGATAGAGACAGAAAGAGACAGACAGAGACAGAGAAACAGAGAGACAGACAGGGAAAGAGAGAGAGGAAGAAAGACTGCCTATATACATGAATTAGGTCTTTGAAAAACTTCTTTGTATTTTCTGTCTTCTAAGGAAAGTGTCTGTCTCTCAGCCTACCTGGATTGCCTTTGTAGGGCAAGAGAACATCTTGAAAATTAACTTTTCTACCAGCACTTGTTACTGAGCTGAAATCACATCCCGGGCTTTTCCCACTCTTGGATGCACCTGCTCAGATACCAGCCAGACTTAGCCGGTTATCCCCACTCGGGAAAATCTCTGCACCTGGATATGTGAACCCCATCCCCGACGTGACTGCTGTGCATTTAAACAGCAAGGTGTTATCACTCTGAAGGCAGCTTCATCAACATGGGGGGTGTCCGCACCTCAAACATGCTTGTGTAGCCTTCTGGCGCCTGGGTCCTAGTTACAGTCTCTGGGTGGCTAGTTCTGACCCAAGAATGTTTCCATTATTTCCTAAGGAAATGATGATGAGAAAAGAGTCATTAGACTCAAACCCTCCACTCAAAGCAAATGTGCCATGGTCTTCATAGCCCCTGAATCTAAGGTGAAACGGAACCTGCTACTTATTGCTTGGGCAATGTGCCCTAGGGTCAACATGGTTGACCAGGACAGGCCCAGAACTCTTGGCAAACCCCCTTAAAACATGGTCGGCACCTGTCAAAATGCAGGTTCCCTATGACACTTCAGGGCTGCAGATTACAAGGAACACTGGGATTCAGCCTGGGCATCTGCATTGTCCCAAGCTCCTCAGATGTTTCCTGCACACACTAAGCTCTGAGAATCGTATTAGGAAAGCACCCCTTGCCAATCCACAGTTTGTTCCAGAAGAACTTTTTCTTTTTTTTTTTTAATGAAAGGAGAAAAGCCAGCAAGACTGAGAAGGAAAGGCCAGAAGGCAAGGTTGGGGGTGGGGGAGAGATATGCAAGTGGAAACTGAGAGGAAATGAAATCTCAGGCTTTTGGGCCTCACCCAGGATCCCTGAGAGGTTCCCTCCCCTCCTACACCTCTCTCCAGCCTACCTGCAGGGCTATTTGAGGACGGCTTCCTTTCAGCCCACCTGCCAGTGGTGGCACCTAGATACTGCCCAACCCGGGCCTCTGGTGTCGAACAGAGCTGGCATTCTTCGGCATCCTCACCGAGCTCAGACTCCAGGCTGGGACTTCTCCGGGACTGACAAGCCAGGACCTAACGGCTGCGGGAGCTCGTGCCTGTCCTCGGGCCCGTAGAGGGGGCCCCTGCAGACCAGGAGCGAACACGCCCGGCCAGAGTCCCCAGCCGACGCGTCATGTGAGTAGAATCTCCTGCCACCTCCCCTCTCTCTCCTCCAGTCCAGCTGCATCCCAGGCAGGCGCACGTGCATCTGCATCCTCTCTCCTCGGGCACTTCTGTTTGCAAATTTGGTACAAGGTGACAGCCTGTTGGCGGTAGTAGCTTCGCCTCACAGACGCAGGGTACAGGGTCAGGACGCTCACTTTCACAGCTCTCGCCCCGTGGTCTTGGTTGATCGTGCTCTGTGGTTGCCTGTGGCCATTTATGCAGAATTTTATGGTGCCGGGAACACAAGTGCCCCTCTTTCTTTCTGCTTCCCTAGCCTGGTGCAGGAGGGCGAGGTATGTCCAGAGCCAGGAGGGAACCAGAGCCACTGGTTTAATATAAACTGAGAATCACCTTTGGGTCTGCATTTCCCTCCACGGAGGTGTTTGGATCAATCCTTTCCAAATGATGCCAGGAAAAAGCACAACCACAACAAGACAAAATGTGCTGCCATGGTGAACCTCCCTCTCGACACTCTGCACACCTGGGTTGCTGTGGAAGGACTGCTCGCGAATGCCGTCTAAGTGATTCTCTGGCAAAAGGGAACAAATCTATGTTTATCTTTCTGCTGCTGTGGGTTTGACTGTTGCCTTTTTCTCTTGATTAGCAAAACAGCATTTTTTGGAAAAACATGGAAATTCAAGGTCCTCGCCCTTCAAAGCCACCTTCGCATTTTGAATCATTACTGATGCGTCCTGTTTTACAAAGCTGACACAGACAGTCAGATAAAATGCTTCCTGCTTGTACACGCTGTCAGTTCATGGCAGAAAGTCAGCCAAACTTTCAGGCATATCGCTTTTCATTAACTTGCTTCGAAATGCGTCACTTTACCCCAACACTTAATCAGGCCACGAAAGCCAGAGGTGGGCAGAAAAATCCATTTCTCCTGAGGACAATCACGAATGCTGGTGTACTGGTGATTAACATCTGGATCACCTTAAGGGTGTTTGTGAACCATCAGGAAATAAATTTCTGGAGAAGGCCATGGACGTGGGGATGGTTGCTTTAGTGTTTAATAATGAATGGTTTTCAGTTGATAGAAAAATATTGAAATCTGACTTATATATATGATACTGATTCAAATTTGATAACCATGTCCCCAAAGGAAATTACCAGGTTTATTGAAACCCCAGGATGTCCTAGAGTCCCTGCTGAAGGTGGAGAAATTGCTCCCCCATCCACCTTCCAGCCAACCCAAGAGGAAGGTTGATCTCAAGGAACAAGCAGGGTTGTTCTGAGTCAAAAGTGGCCATGAACTCCGAGAAACCCTGGGCAAGCTGTCACTTACGAAGTCAGTGTCGCCGTCTTGCTGGTAAAACGTGATGTGTTGATGACTGTTATATTACATCTAAAATCCCATTTACTAGTAATAGAAAAGTTCAGGGAAGACTTTTGCCTCGTGTCTCCCGGTGATTGATGCAGCCTTGTGTGATATTAGCAATTTTCGCTTCAGGCGTATTCTCGTGCCACAGCGAAGACTTCACAAGCATTTTCACATTTGATCCACATGAAATTATGCCATTTTCATAGCAAATCAACTTTCCCCTGGTAGCAAAATGATAGGTATTTTTGCACCTAGAGAAATGCCTTTGTTTTCAAGGAATTTTTTTTGGGGGGGAGGTACTTTTTTTTCTTTTTTATGTATATTTTATTTTAAAGATGTGGGGTACAATTCAGGATTAGGTATACAAGTGGACATCATACAGGTAAAGTTTGGGCCTCCCTTTGGCCCCCACTTTGCCTGGTTTGAGATCAGGCACCCTTTTGGATATTGTGTCCCCCCCCATCCCCACCCCCACCCCCAGGGAGTGCGATCGAGTCATTCTAGGGAACTCGGCCTGACTGATGAGACTCCTGTCAGTTCACGCGGCCCACCTGGAGCAGTTCCTTAACCCTTCTTGTTTTGCTTTTCTGGTTAAAAAAAAAGCAACGTATACGTCACCTGCAGTCTTTTCTCCTCTGTGGCACAAAGCCGCTTGGGAACACCTTCACGTCTCGAACTTCACACACACGTAGAGAAAAGGTCCAGGAAAGGGCAAACTGCTGTTGGTGCAACACGTGAAATCTTCCCCCAATGGGCTTTGCCTTTAGTGGTGTCGGGGGCAGCAGGGATTTATTCATGCAGCCCTACTGAGGTGCAGACCGGGAGTAAATACTAGGCCTTTTGCAGCGAAGACCCAGAGCCTTTCAGCAGAGATGATATACTGCCTCCCAGGGGCAGGGAAGGATGGAAGAGTGAGCCCAGCTAGCGTCTCGCACACCTAGCCAGGCTGCAATTTACATTCCAACAGAGCTGTGAATGGCTCGCGGAGCAAGAAAGGGAAGAACCGCATGTCTCTGGATCTGTTGCACCAGCAGCAGAAACCAGACTCTGATTTGTCACTGCTGCTTTTTGAAAAATGGTTCTGTCTTCTCTGGAAGAAATATTCAGGTGAGCCGGGCTCGGTGGCTCAGCCTGTAATCCCGCGCCTTGGGAGGCTGAGGTGAGTGGATTGCCTGAGCCCGCGGGTTCGAGACCCGCCTGGGCAGGCGAAACCTCATCTCTACAATAAATCAAAAAATCAGCCGGGTGTGG